>JAXBDA010007557.1:0-12500 GCA_036023075.1 Gaultheria prostrata
CTAAGCTGATATAAAAAATAAGGCAAAACGACGCCGTTTTGACTTAAGTAAAACGACGTCGTTTCATTGTTTTTTAAGCTGATAAGAAACGAAGTCAAAACGACGTCGTTTTGACTTCGTTTCTTATTAGCTTAAGAAACCATGAAACGACGTCGTTCCATTTAAGTCAAAATGGCCAAAACGACGTCGTTTTGACTGTTTTTTTTTTCCAGCGCATTGGAGCCTTAAAACGGCGCCGTTTTTTGCCCGCCAAGCACCTGCTGTGTACCCCGTGCACAACAGTATCCCCGTCTCCGGTATAAGACTAGTATTAGAAAGACAAAGTTATTCAAGCTCAAATTTGTCAGTTTTATTTTATAATCATTTACAAGTGTGTCATTTTCATTCAAAATTTAGAAGAAAAAATAAATAAAAAAGGATAAAAATATGACTTTAACATTGGGGAAGCCCTACCCAAATCTATTTGCCCGAAGTTTTACTCAGATTTAGGAGGGGGGAATGGATCTTTTGATAAGAGCATATCCAACCGTTACTCAAATATTTATAGTATGATATCCACTCATAAATCCATATATGCTTACTTTTTTTTCTTTGATAATCGGATATCCAGATCAACTTGCGCACAACGCGAACAATTTCGGGGGTCATGAAGTTAATAGTTGGACAAAATTTTCGGTGACCTGAGATTTGAAATATTTAGCCCACACGCGGGATTCAAACATCAACTTCACAGAAGATGAGTATTATTATTTTCACATTCCTACTCGACCACTGAGGTTGTGTATATTTTTTTGATAACTTAGTGGTCGAGCTTGGGTGCATCTTCTAATCTCAGGATTTATGTATACCCCACCGCTGCTGAGGTTGTGTAATTGTGTATGCTTACTTGCCGGAGGACCAATCTCTAGTAGCAAGTTAGCAACAAAGCCGATAGACATTGACCATCAGGAGTGGTAACTATTTGTTCATTGCCCTCCGTGGCAAGGAGTTCAAAAGTTCGAGTTGTGACGTCCAAGGATTGCTATGCGAGTCGCTCCTCCACCGCCCTTTTTGCTTTATATATAGTGAAAAAAAAAAAAAAAAGTTAACTATATATGCGTTACTCCGAAGTCCGAAACATCTCTGGAACACTGTCCCCATCGCGTTGAGTTGTCCCAAAATTTCCCTCCATTCATCACATCTCTGCTTGAACCAACACCAGAAAAATATTTAAATCTAAACCAGATATACATCGAATCAATCCAAAAGCAGATACAACCCAGAAGGTATTTGCATCGTCGGTGAAGAGGGGCCATTACAGATCACTGGGCATGAAGAGGGGTTATCAGGAATCTTCATCGTCGGCTTCCGCTGAACCACCCCAATCCAAAATCAGACACAACCCAGCAGGTCTTTTGCAGCTTAATTTGTGGGTTTGGTGAAATATTGGTTGATTGTTTTGGTTAATTTTTCTATTGCTAGATCTGAGTTTTTCTATTTATGTTGATTTTTGGTAGAAAGCGGCGAAAACAGAATTAGAATAGAATTGTAAATCTCAAATGATTCTGTATAGATCCCAATTGGAAGAATGTTCAATGCAAGATGGAAATTTGTGAGGATTGATTCACTTGTCAAGAAATGGATGCACTAAAACTATTCCCGATAAAATTATAGTATGGTGAAGTGAAGAAAAATGAAAAGCATTCTCCTTGATGTATAGAAACTAGCTTAGAAGCATTATTCCTGCAAAATCTTGTGCTTGTGAAGGACAAATTTTCTTAGGGAAAGCTAATCTAGGAAAGTTCGAGAGGTGGGTTCCACAACTTTCCTACTAATTTACTACATTAAAAATGCTGGAAAGTTGTTCCCTTTTCTTTCCTTGCAACAGAATAGGGCCTAAGGTGGAAATAGACGTGCAACATTTCCTTAGCTGCCAAACATAGTTGCAAATTTTGATTGGTATATGAACTTATGGTCAGGTGATGCACAATTTCTGGAGGATGAGAGTACAAAGATATTTGCTAGGAAAGTGGCTGACCATTATAGCGCAAGAACGAACCAAAGTCTCGAAGAGAGAGAAGCTAGTCCTATCATCCATTTAAAGAAACTTAACAATTGGGTGTGGCTTTCAATCTCATCAATCAAATTGTCCTTCTTTAGAATAGATGTTTCATGAAGTATTGACTATTTGTCGTTGTGAACAGATTAAAAGTGTATTAATTCAACTTTATGCACACCGGGGAGACTCAGTTCTTGATCTTGCTTGTGGCAAGGTAGTATAGGTCCCATTACCCGTCTACCTTTAAAGTGGACTGTTGTACGTGACTGTTAGCGGTCATAGTTTAAATAAGAGCTTCTTTAATATTTGCCAGGGTGGAGATCTAATCAAATGGGACAAGGCGAAGATTGGATATTATGTCGGGATTGACATAGCTGAAGGCTCGGTAAGTTGTATGTGTTTAATCCATTTCTGCCAGTTGTTACTCAGTTCCATGCACAATTCAGATCTACGTGAAAGTGGATTCACAAAGGTGTTGAAGCATTCACTCTGTCTGACTTGTTGACATTCCCCCTGTTCAACATGATTGTTTCATTCTTATTGGTCTTCACATAACGGTCCTCTCCTGAACATGCAAACTAATTGGCCTGTAATCTATGCCATGTTTGGTAAGTGAAATGTTGATGATACAAATCACTTTCTGAGGAACACTTCTATAGCTGACATATTTTATCAGTATTAGTTGGCCATGCATTACAAGGGGCTTGCTGCTTGTGCCTTGTATTCCAGGATCTAGTTTAGCTTGGCAGCAAAAGAAAAACATTCAGAGAGATGTGGTCAGCTCCCAGAAGAAGTTTGTTCATATCTTAAAACCTTACTTATGCATTAACCCTGAGGGCCGGCCAGGAAATCAGTATTAGTTGAGTGATTTGGAAGAGAAAAACTAGTACATTTTTTTCTTTTATCTGTTCGGTAATTTGTTATTTTCCTCTTATTTACTCTGTTCATCTATAACTTGCCCTTTTCCTCATGAAATATGTCAAATTCCTGGCAGTATAATCACGCTGTGCACTATTTCTGGTTGCAATGACAACATTTAGACATCATTCTCCTTAGAGGTAACTGCTATAATTCATAATGGCATCCAATGTTATGAAGTTTGATGTGCTACACGCGTGGAGGTGGCACCCAAAAAAATCAATGTCAAAAAGTACATGTGTCCTAAGATTAATTATACATAAGACCGAAAAAAAAACTTGTCTTCATAGGTTTATCATCCATACTCCATAGTGTAAAGTTCTATCAAAATGAAACTTGACATGCTTTTAAATTTAGAAAATATCTATGATTGATTCTAAACCAAATTGCAGACAAGAAATTATTGAAGGCCTAGGGGCCTTTGCAAAAGATATCTGAAGTAAAGACACTTCTAAGTTAGACAACTTCTCTCATCATTTTATATCATTCTCGTAAAAAGAAAAGAGAAAATGCAAATTCAGAAGGAAAAAAAATATCAGGGGGAACAATTATTACCTCAACAATTTTAGAATATAAGAAAAAGTTTTTTGATTTGCTTTGCAATTTGTGTTGTTGGTTTAGTGGCAAGTGGCAAATGCATTTTTTGGGAAGCAGGTGGTCATGTGTTCCAATCCCAAGAGCATCTCCTAATTGATAGCTTGTGTGTGTTACTTGACATAAAAAGAAAATGTGCGAGACTCGACGTGAACTAACGCTTAGAGGGCATGCATCTTACCACTAAACTAAACATTGTCTACTTACAAGTTCTCGCCTTATATAATATATATACAAACTCAAATTTTTTTTCTTCTAAAAACTGGGGGTGGCACATGCCACCTCCACCCCTCTTATGTTCTGCCCCTGAACGCACCGATTAATATGAGCATGGAGAATGTGCAGTCATCACCATCACTTTGCACTTTGTTACAATCAAAATATTCTCAGTTACATCGCCTTAGTTAGCTGCTTTTAAGAATTGGATATACTATTCCTTTTTCTATTCATTGATATGCTGGAGTGCGCTATCAATCATCTTCTGTGGTTATGTTTCTGTTAGTAATAAACCCCATCGTGTTCCACAATTGTCTACAGATAGAAGATTGTCGTACACGGTACAACGGTGATGCAGAACATCATCAACGTCGTAAAAAGTTCATATTCCCTGCACGTCTTATATGTGGAGATTGTTATGAGGTAACTTTGAACTATTTCATAGGATGCATAAACATGGTTCTAATGTTTGGGATATTGACTAACAAAGTTTCAGTTTTGAGCTCTGGAAGTTAATTGGTTGGTGTACTTGGACTTTGAATTACTATATTATGAGTTCAAGTTAATGTGCCCATATTCCTTGCTTTCTTTACAACTGGACTTGAACCCTCCGTTTGAATAATCACTTGGTTCCTCTAATGGTGAAAGCTTTATAATATTATCTTTCTCTTTTCACCTTTTAACTCTCCAATTTAGCTCCTTGTGCTATTTAATTATTTTGCAAGTCCTGAAACGAGTAAAACTAGTATCAAACTCTAAGAAATACACTAAATGGTCGTAACAAGAATAAATTAGGGAGCATAAATGGGCACATTTATGCACCTATCAACCTGTGAACTTGAACTACCATTTTTTCCCCAATTACATTACTATGTTTTACCGAATTCACTTTATGAATACAAAAGGATTTAATCCTGATTTGTGTTCCCTGTCTGTGGTTATCAGATTCCCCTGGATAAAGTTTTGGAAGAAGATGCACCATTTGATATTTGTAGCTGCCAGGTGAGTGATGCTTTTGGTATTTAAAACACTTTTTTTTTCTGGTAAACTTTGCATTCCCTGTGATCCCATGTGTCCATAAATTTCTATTGGTGAAAACAAGATTGATTCCATGTCTTTGCTTGGCCTGAATGCCGCATAATTTTTCTCTTCAACCAGTTATACAATTTATGCCATATTTAGTATTAAATAATGTGATGAACTATTGAGATTTTTGCAGTTTGCCATGCATTACTCATGGTCTACAGAGGTACGTGCACGTCGGGCCTTGGCCAATGTGTCAGCATTGCTTCGTCCCGGAGGCATCTTTATTGGAACTATGCCTGATGCCAATGTTATCATCAAAAAGCTTAGAGAAGGTTTTACATTTTATTCTGTATTACTCTTCATTCTTCTAATCTTTACTTACAATGTAAAAGAGTCGAAAACATTGATCTTTGGCTCTTTGCTGAAATTTAATCATTTTAAATGTTTTCGTTTGAAGTATTTTGAATGTCATGTTTTACTATTATACTACTACTATTTTTTTTCTATCTTCACCCTACCCCATCATTGCTCTATGTATGTATCTTTTGTCTTTGATGACCTCTTCAACTCCTGCTATGCTGGTTTGGCACGTGAACTATTGGGAAAGTTGTATTTAATACAATTCATGACGGGTGATGATGGCCAGAGTGTAATAAACTAGGAAAGTTCATGGCTAGGGTAAAATTACTAGTATTGACAATAATTGATAGATAATTACCACCTGTTGTGATGTAATTGATAAGTAAGGAAAAGACAAAGTAGGCCTGTCATTCACAATGTTATGCACCCTCTCATTTCTGATGTATGATATTATTTTCATTGTCGATATGCAGCCGAAGGACTTATTTTTGGTAATAGCGTTTATTGGATACGCTTTGATGAGGAATTTTCTGAAAAGGTAATTTCTTTTTGTTTATGTATCTTCATGTATTCGTACTATTGGAGAGTGTAGCTGACGATTTAGAGTTGTTTCTGTTCTGGTTCAGAAGTTTAAATCTTCAAGCCCCTTTGGTATAAAGTACAAGTTCCATCTTGAGGTACCATTCAGGCATTCCTTTGAAATCCTATCTCTGACTCTGATATCTTGGTCCTAAGTTGATTATATTTTCTGTCAATGCTAAGTTATCATCAGTTGACATCTAGAAAAGACTCAATTAAGAATGGAATGTGGTTTTGCATGCTGATGCTTTGAAGCTGATTTTCTATTCTATCATGCTATGACTCTGTAACTATCGGTTATCTCCCTCTAGCCTTTTTGCCCTCCTTTCTCATTGAAGATCATTATACCATGCAGTTCTATTCGTGTATTAATTTCAATAATTTGGATTTGTGTCTTGGTCTATCACAAACATGTTGAAAAAATGGAACCTTTTGTTACAGGATGCTGTTGATTGTCCTGAGTGGATTGTTCCCTTCCATGTCTTCAAGTCATTGGCAGAAGAGGTATATGCGTGTTTGCAACAGTTTTTCCCCTCGTGACTGAGCTGGTGCAGTAGTATTCATTTTTAGAGCTAGAATGTGCTTCAGACGTAATATCTTTTTATTATTCCCCTCAGGATGATAGTTTAAGATGCTTAGACTGGCTAATAAGGCAGTCCCATCGTGCTTGGAATGAAACGTAATCTAGAATATCACTGTGAAAAGGGAAATTTGAAAATGGGTGAAATACCCTGTCAATAACTGATTCAATGTGAATCTATGTGCCAGTGGTGGCTAGCTCATGCGGTAGAGCTCTAGGATGCCCCACACTGCATCTCGGGATCAAGTCCCACTCCCCCCTCCCCCCATGTAATAGAGTAGGAATAACGAATGACAAAAATAAAAAATAAAATTTTTGGATCTATGTCTCTACCATATTGTTCAGAGTGTATGGAGATTTGCTGCTGCTTTGACTGTGCCATTGTAGATAAAATTGTAATTGAGCATTAAGATGCATAAGTCTGATGATATTGCTTTGCCTTTTTTATGCAATACGCAGTACGAGTTAGAGCTAGTTTTTGTGAAAAACTCGCATGTATTTGTGGATGAATACTTGAAGAAACCAGATTTCGTAGAGCTCATGCGGAGGCTAGGTGCCTTGGGTGACGGAAACCAAGTCCAGAGTAAGTTTTCCATGGTCTTCCTTTCTTGTTCTTTTTCTTTTCCTTTCATCTTCTCTTTACTTTTTGCCCATCTTTTGAACTGGTTCCTTTAGCTTGCCTTTCATGTTGGTGGGAATCATGTCAACCCAAATTTATAAACGTAGAATCAAATATTAATGGACCACCATAACGATATTACTATTGTGCGTCACTTATCTCAAAATTTAGCGCATGAGACAGACATTGATTATTTGTTTTGCATCGTTAAATCCAGGTACATTATCGTCTGACGAGTGGGAAGTAGCTCATTTATATCTGTCCTTTGTATTGAGGAAGGTCAGCACTGCTGGACTATAGTATACACATTATATATGGTTATAGACTCTGCATCCCGTTTATTCATGTGGGACAAAAGTCTGTATGCGTGAGACAGAATATTTTTTCTTGATGTTACATTGGGGTGAAAGTTCTATGTTTGTTGCAGCGCGGCCGACCAGAACAGGGGCGTGCTAACAGTAAACGAGATAAAGGCAAGATGCATGTATCAAAAGACGACATTATGTATGTTGGTACCGAAATTTGATCGTGTTAGAATACCCTGGGCCAAAGACAACCAAGTGGCATTGGATGCATTTCAGGGAGGTCATTATACATTGACAGCGCCAATCAATATTATATAAAATCAGTAATGCGATGCGATATTGGTTTGGATTTGACATGGCTATTGGCGCGCGATGTGATGCCGGATCACAGTTATTCAAATGTAAATTTGGTTTTCTTCAGCTGGAGCAAGTTTGTGACCAACACCAAAAGCTGGTGAACATCTTGCGGCATAGATCAGAACTGTAATAATGCACAATGGCCAACAGGAATTTGATTTAGGCAATTCAATTCACCAGTTTCCTTTGCATCTGCTAGCTGTGTTGAGGTCATGCTGCTGGCAAAAGATAGCTCGAATGTATAGGGTCAAATAGCCTTTCGGCCTCGTGAGTCGTGAGCTTGGAAAATTTTTTGACGAAACATTTCTACCGATCATCGATCCGTGGTCCATTATTTCGTGTTAGTATTTGTCGAGAATATTTACCCAAAGAAACTCCATCTGTCCTAATATGTTTGCTCAGTACGAAAAATCCCTCAATTTACTGGATCAGAGTCGAAGGATTTAAAAGTGCATATTTTTCCAATCATACCCTTCAAAGCTTGGATGTGAAATGAATTTAGCACCCCCTTTTTAAATAGACAAAAAAATGAAGTTGCAATTGACAAAACAGGGCTAAATTCACCACACAAAAAAAAGTTGCCCCGCAAATTCTGCCTGAAAATTTTGTCTCCATTCAAAACACAATTCCAAAAACTCCCATAATTTTGGTGTCCACAAATTTTGGCTCCTAACAATTTTCCACAAAAATGGGTCCAAGAGACTGTTTTTTCCCCCATATTTTGTTTGAATAGGAAAAATTGAATCTCATGCTTTTTTTTGTTTGTTTGGATGCTCAATTGAATATGTCAACCCTTGTAAAATTGTTGGGAATCAATATAGTGATTTACTTTTTGTATGTTTTGTGCTAATTCAAAGTAATATCCTCAATGCAAAAGTGAAGGATTTTAAAGTAGTTGAAAATTGTAGAATAAGGAGTTTGTCAAATCCTTATTGCCAAATCAGGAAAGTGAGCAAACAATTTGGGATAGCCTAAAAAGGAATACTGAGCAAACAAATTGGGAATAGGGAGTAGTATTAGTAGAAAGCCCAAAAATATCCAAAATTTTCCCCATCCATAAACCAAGATCCCAAAATACTGTCAAGTCCAAATGAGGTGGGGAGGGGGGAACATAACCCTCCCTCTGTAAGCTGTCCTAGAAAATTTTGTTTATTGATTTAATTATCTGCAATTATCTAAATCCATCTGTGCACGCTACAAGAAACATCAAATTCCAGCTACAAAGAAAAACCTTCTCATTACAAGCTCATATAATCCATCAGTGCACTCATCAAGAGAGAATGAAGCCTAACCCCGCTTCATCACCACCAACATAATAACCATGACTGCTAATCCCATGAAGGAAGCCGTGACAACAGCTCCACGAGAAAAGTTGGTTTCGGCACTTCCATTGGTGTCTGCTGTCGAGGCTCCAAATAGATCCTGAAAATAGTCGGATAACGTGCTCATCATCTCAACCACTTTATTCTTCACGCTCTGGAAATACTCTGTATAATACCCATTTGCATAACCATCAACGTTTGTTGATGATGGATGATCTGGAAAATTTGCATCGGAAGCATAACCTTCCATGACTGGATCCATACCTGAGAAGGGATTATTTGGACAAACGAATTACATGAATCTTTTTGGTAACAAATGCCAAATAAGAGGAGCAGAAGGCTGAAAAGTTCTTACTGTTCTTCTGGGACTTGAAAAACTCCACCACTGCCTCGTTTTCAAGTACGGCATCCCATATTTTTGGGTCACTAGCAATTGAAGCAACTGTAGACTACAGAAAACAGCACAATCAGATAGCATAATTATGGGACTTGAAAAACTCCACCACCACCTCGTATTCAAGTACAGCATCAAATATTTTTGGGTCCCTAAGAATTGAAGAAACAGATTACAGAAAACACCACAATTTCCGAGATTCAAAAGAGGGGTGCAACACGAGGATTTCCCGGGGAGAAAACACCACAATTGGTATCTATCTGTTACATCATCTTCAAATTCCATAGGATAGGAGGCGGAAAGAAATGGAGTGAATGAGTCAAATATTACAGGCATAATCATAAAGATCTGAAAATAGACAGAATGAAGACAGAAACTTCAGCTACCACTCAAAATGTCCCCCCAAGTGTTTCGAAAAAAGTGAAGAACATCATTAGCAGTTTAGCACGTCCTCGCCATCTTCTTCAACATTCGAACTATTATGAATTGATGTCCAAGGACTTGAAACAAATGACTGCATGATTGTCACAGAAATAGCCCATCACACTTGCTACTTTTTGAGTTACTCTCCAGTTTTAATATAAACCAAATGGATAACTCTCGAGTATGCATATTTCTTTAAAAACTTTTTAAGTTACTCTCCAAGTTTAATACTATAAACCAAATGGATACCTCTCGAGTATGTATATTTCTTTAAAAAGTAAAATCGAGTGGAATGTGTAGCGAGTTGAATAGTACTATATATAGAGCACACACATACATTAAGAACATAAGTTGCACCAAAAATAATCTCCCAAGCTCAATGTAACGATGTAAGAGCACATCTATATACTGGACATGTAATTAGATGCTTTCATACCAGGTTGAGAAAATTGCATAAACAATAGTAACTAAGAAGTTCAATTTCAGAAGGAGAAGTTAAAAAGAAACTTTTTTTCTCCTTACCTGAGCTACCCGACTTTCATTGAGAAGCCTAAATGCTTTAATAGCATCTTTTGGAACTGACATTGCTGTGGCCTGACCGGTACCACGAGATTTAGTCTCCTCTCCAGGGAATCTGGTTTTGGAAACAGCAACAAATCAGACTCATGATCACCTCCGTATCGATCCCCAGAACCAGTAGAATAAGGCAAGGACAGATATACCCTGAAAATTATGCCAAACAACAGGACACAAAAATTCAGGCAAACAAAATAGAGGGTATCCTAAAGAAATAACATCCATAAAAGAGGATCGATCACTCTGCTTTCTGGTCCGAACCAAGCATCCTGGGAGCTTTTTATTCCACTGGGTTCGCTGGTCCGGACCAAGCATCCATAAAAGAGGACGCCGGACGAGAGGCTTTGCGAGTGGCGGTGGCGAATGGATGCTCCGCTGGAGACAGCGACGGTAGGCCGCGAAGGCCAGTACTGTTGGCGACGGTGATGCCGGCCACCTTCGCCGCTGCCCTCATGGCTCCTCCGCCTCCCATTTTCTTCCGATTGATTTGTAATTTCGAACCCTAGAATGAGAGATACAATAAGTAGTGATATGTGTATGAGTGTATCAACCAGATGAGGTATATCTGGATTCTGGAATTTATAGAGACAGAAAGTTGGCGCTGGTTTAGGACTCTCGAGTCTTAAGTCTCAACGGCTGGCTTTGATTATGGATTTTGACTTCCCACTATAATATTCTTTATTTTTAGATTTTTCGATATTTTTACCAATTAATATTAGAATATTAGTTTAAGAATATCAAAAATATAAAAAATATGAAAAAAGTATTTTAAAGCAGAATTCAAAAGGATAACTACGAACCTTTTTTGAAATTTACAGAATTCAAATACCAAAGTTACAATTAGTTTTTTTCCAAGTGCGTGAATTAGTCAAAATATATAGTTTAATAACTACTACTAGTTTTCTTGTTTTCGATAGTATTTATGTTTGACAGTTATAGGTAATTTAAATAGATTTTCTGTTTGGGAATTATACTTAAATTTCCATCTTAAAATGGCTAGCCCTTTTGGGCCGCTTGTCTACCAAGGGATAGATTACTACAATGGGATATAACCACTGATGGTGTGTGCGCTTTGTGTTCTGTGGCTCCTGATAGCCATCACTATTTGTTTTTGGATGCCCTTACTCAGCTAGCGTTTGGGAACAGTTTTTGCACAAGAATGAGATACATAGGGCAGCTTCAAGCTTGATGATTGAGATTGTGTGGGCCCTACATCACAGAACAGGGAAGGTTTCCGTACAATGTTTGGTGCGAGACGAATAGGAGGGTTTGCCAGCAAAAACCTCTTACTATCTCAGAGCTCACTGCCAAGATTGACTCTGACTTGCGTGCTTGCATCTATTCTTGGTGAGGGATCAAACAATCAGATGATAATAGGCATTTATTTTTTTGAAAGGCAAAAAATTTCATTAATCTTGAAATTGTTACAAGAATAATAGGAGCAAGGAATACTGAAAGGCAATCCGAGACCCAAACCAGCGATTAGAAAGAAACCAATCGAGGACACCCAATAGGATAAAGTCCCCCAATGAGCCCGAGGCCCAGCAACCCTATGAGTCTAAAACCCAGAATAAACAATACAACTCATACAACACCCAAGGGCCTAAAATGCCCGGATAATGGGCAATGCCCAACCAAATTAATCCCTAAACAACAGCCAGCAATGCGCTTCCACCACAGCTCACGTCGCTCCACGGCCACAAAGAGATGATTCTTTGCCACCCCCATCACCGGAACCCGGGGAACAAGCCCATGTTGCTGCCTCAATGAACAGCATGAACGCCCTCCACGGCCACTGGAAACGCCGCAACCAAGGTCCTAGAAAGAGCCACTGCCAAAGACAACACCGCAGATCCCCACCACAGATCCCACCTGTTGTTTATGTCTTCATTAGAATATCCCTCCTGTTGTTTTTTCCAGCTCTTAGCTGGCTTGGTTTTCTGCTAGATGCCTCTATTGTTGCATAGGTTTTTGCCCAGCATGCAGAGGCTCTGTTAGCCTTGAGGTCTTGGCCCCTTGTTTGTTTTTGTTGTATGTTTTCAAGGGTATACCCCTTTGATCCTGGTTTCGGTGTTTCTTTTCAATCAAAGTTAATTTACCAAAAATATAAAAATACTTATGTTACATCCCGACAATGATTATTCGGATCAGCAAGCCTTATTAATTCAATTATTAGGATATATTTGTAGTGTC
>JAXBDA010007558.1:0-17252 GCA_036023075.1 Gaultheria prostrata
TACAGCCTTCCGATGGCCTCGATTCCCGCGTAGACCCACTCGGATTTTGATTTCGAGCACGATGAATGGTTCGGATTGGCCGTTTGGGACCTACACGGCCGTCGCCGGTGCCGTCGGTACGTCGTCTGTACAATCTCGTCCGTCCCCATAGCAAGGTCCGTTCTGAAAAACCACGGATAAGTCACCCACCCCACATGCGCAAGAAGAACGGGATATTCTCTCTCTCTCTCTCTCTCTCTCTCTCTCTCTCTCATTAACTCCCGAAATCATTTGAAAGTGTCTAAACCCCTATAGTTCCTTATGAAAATGCCTAAACCCCTATGGTTCTCTATGAAAGTGTCTAAACTACTAAAACTCTATAATAAGAAAGTGCACCCTAAACCTAAACCCTAGAAGAAGAAAAATGACAGACCTTAACGGTAATTTAAAAAGAGTGATTGACCTTAATGGTAATAAATAATTATTTTCTGACCTTAATGGTAATTGTTCCAGAGAAAAATTAAAACATCGATAGGGTCGAAGCCCAAAATAATACCCAAAAGGCCAAGCCCAAAACACCTAACAGTTTAGTCTAAAAAAGGCATACTTAGTACAAGAATGAAGCCCAATTCGATGGAGCCAAAACCCTAGAAGCATACAACAACGCTGCCGCTACCCACCGCCCTAACATGCCTATCAGCAACCATCAACCACCGAACGCCACCCCAAGCTACCCATCAGCAGTCACAACCACCCATTACCATTAGGCTCAGAACCAGACTCACCCAACAACAAAGACCGGCAGGTGAATCGAATACAACAAAATGAAGAACGGAGGAAACCCAGTGACAAATGACAGCAACCGAGGACGCCACATGCTATTTAGTCCAAACCAGTTGGACCCAACAGTGAAACTGTTGCAGACCCGAGATGCCGTACGATTTTGGGCCATACGATGTAGCTCGTGGATTTATAATTAACGTACTAGGCCAATGGTCTATATGGGGGATTGCAAGTGGTATCAGAGCAACATGTGTACAACCGTGTGAGCTTGAGAAAGTTTAGTAGCCCAGGTGTTGCGGTTAGTCTAAGGTGAAGTCTATGAAATAATGCCTTCATGTAGGTTGTCCTGACCATTAGGGAAAAAACTTGTGAAATATCCTGTGACTCTAGTGCTTAGGACGCGAAGGTATAAAGTTGGGGAGATTGTAACACCCATCTCACATTGGAAGTCTATATGGGTGATCATGGATGTATAAGGAACCATGTAGGTGGGTTTAAGCATTTTTAGCCATGTGATGTGGCTTGTGAATCAAAATCAAGGTAATGAACCACTGTTCTACACAGGGTATTACCAATGTATTGTAACACATTCCCATAGGAAGTCTACGCGAGCAGTCATGGCTATATAAGGTACCATATAAGCTACTATAAATATCTTGGGTTTAAGCATTTTGGGTCATGTTGAGTGACTTGTGGATCAAAATCAAGGTATTGTGTTATTAGTCTACATGGGGCATTACAGATGGTATCAGAACAACCCGTGTACAATACCGTGGGATTAGGCCAGAAAAAAGACCCAAGTAAAACTGTGGTGACTCTGACTGCTAGTGAAAAAAATAAGGTAAAGACGACATGACTCTAATGCTCAACCTCTCGAAAACGCAATGGTATAAAGTTGGGGAGTTTGTAACACCCCATCCTACATTTGAAGTCTACACGGGTGATTTGAATATATAAGAAATCGCGAAAGTTAACTTGCACAATTTTCTACTGTTTTCAGGATTGGCTATCCAACCATGTCGGGAAGAGATTTGAATTTTTTTTTTGGTGCAAAAAATTTACCACTTTGCATGTATTTGGCTCTCAATTGATGATATCGTTCCATTGTGTTGTTTTCTTAATTTTATCTTGTTTCGTTCGAGGAAAAGGGATGAGGAGGAATGAAGGAGAAGAAAGATGAGGAAGATAAAGGACGAGGAATAAGAAGATGAGTTATGTTTAGAAGTAGTAGTTTTAGAGTTTGTGGTGTATGAGTTTTACTTAACAAATATGGAGATAAATTAGTAACTACACATGATGACATTTTTATCTTATATGTATTACGAGGGTGTATGGGAGGCTAGTTTTTGCCTTTTCATTTTCTCATTTTCACATTAATAGGACAAGTATTTTTTTACCTTAATCTGATAGTGTATAACATTTACCATGATTCCTAACTCCTCATTTTCATCATAATTCATGTCCACGTTTTGAATTCCCTCACCATTTTAGAAGATTCTTAATTATCGTTGCCACTAATTTAGGAAATAAAATCACTCAAAAGATTCTTAATTATCTGTTTAAAAAGTCCTTAATTATCAATTATTCATAATTTTAGGAAAATTAAATCTCATCCAATTAGGCAACTACATTCCACCAAATAAGGAAAAAGTTTAACCATGAAATTTGGTTAGATGGTTTCCAAACTTACCCATGGAATATGAAAAATAAGTTTGTATAAAGTTTACCATGCTTTTCATCGCTCCTAGTTACTCGTACTTTGGTTCTTACCAAACTAATTAACATGATTATTAGTAGGGCAAATATTTTTTTACCATAATCCGATAGTGTTGTGGACACCCCTCCGCGATGGAGATTCGATTCGGAGTCGCCACCCGAAATTTAGCAGATTGTCCCCGAGGAACGAACTCGAATGACTCGTGCCTCATTTTTTGACAAGGTTTTGAGAACCAGTTCGTCACCATAATATCTTAGTTTCGGGAGCTTGGTTACAAGATGGAAAGGGTTTTATGGCACCCCTCTCGCGCCGACCCGAGACTTAGTCTCTACTAAGCGTTTGTGGGATTTCTGAAATGTTTATCATCTAACTTTATCCATGTAAAAGGGGATGGGGGAGAAGTAAACTGGGATTACAAGCAAATATGCATGTGAAATGGCGAATGCTTGTGCGTATTGTACGATGTGAATATCGGTGAGATGCACATATGAGTAAATCGAGATAAACGACAATAAATAGTAATAACAACACCAACAAAATATCAGGAACAACAATATGGAATACTATGAGAATGTGGACTGCTTTTAAACAAAAATCAATTTGAGCCTCTATTTTAGGTTTGAGTGCTCAAAGGGTGCCTTTGAGCGCTCAAACCATTTTCCTCTTGCTACTTCTATTTTGTTTTGGTCTTTTAGAAAGTAGAACCAAACCTTCTTGTTTACTTAAAACCTTGTATTAAGCCACTTATTTAGAAGCAAAATGATCATTTACACAATGTTTTTGACTTTGCTCAAGGGGAAAACAAAGGATAAACAAGCTAATTTCTGAACAAAAATAGCCATTGGAACTGTTTAAACTGATATAAACCAAGTTGAATGAACAAAAATGAAAAATGGTGTTTGAGCTCGAAGTAGATGGGTTGAGCTCAAAGCAAATGGTTCAAGCTGTGAGCTTTTGAGCTTTGTTTTGGTTCTGATCTTTGAGAGACAGAACCAAAACCTCTCTATTCTTCCAAAAGCTTGAGTATTATCACTTGTTTAAGAGAAAAATGAAAACTTTCACAATGTTTTGAGCTCGCTCAAAAGATAAACAGGGTTGAATCAAACTGATCTTTGTTCAAAAGCATTATTGGAACAATTTAAGATGATTTAGATCACATTTAATAGATAAAAATCAATGACGCATCAGAAAACTAGTTTGAGCGCTCAAAGCCTATACTTTGAGCGCTCAAACCAGCTTCCTGGTTTGTGAGCTTTTGAGCTCTGTTACTTTTCAAGCCATCTGTACACCCAAAGTTGGTATGAGGAAACAACCTGGGCCTACTGGCTTCCCCAAAATTGATCAAAACAGTGGATCTCAGAAAGGTATTTCTACCTTTTTGCTTAAAAATGGCTTAAAACTTGGACTTTTGGATTGGTAATGAATGATCAAGGCTGATTTTTGAGTGGTTTGTGGTGTATGGGTCGATTTGAAGGTGGTTTATGGGAAGTAGACTCTGGAAACTATGGGTTTTCTAAGAACTCACATGGTTTAGGTTCTAGAAATGAGATTTTTGGATGGATGGTGAGGTGATCAAGGCTAGTTTCTCGGATGTCAGAGGTAAATAGATAGATTTGAAGTAAGCTTAGTGGTAGTAGGCTCTGTGAAGGGTGATTTCCTAAGGACCTATGTCGTTTAGGCCTTAGAAAAAAGGTTTTATTGATGTTTAGAGGCTTGAACTTGATGGATGATGGATGTGGATGAGAGAGGTCTTGAATGTGGGAGATATGCACTAGAGAAGGCAGAGAGATTATGAAGGGTGATGGGTCAGCCAAAAGGTGGGTTAAGAGAATTGGAGAGATGTATATATAGAGTGAGTGAGAGAGGGAAAACGGGTTTTGAAACTCAAAATGGAGAGGGAAATAATGGGGGTGGGGGGGAGTTTTTGAAGTGAAAATGTAGTCTGGAAACCAGGAGGAGCCCCTAGTTTAGTTAGAAAACTAGTTGGAAGCTCTGAAAGGTTTCTAGTACGTACAAGCGATTTGAGCGCTCAAAGGGACTTTGGGTGTTCAAAGAGAAAGCACAATAGACCAAACTTCGCGGGGCTGCCCCGGGTGCTACCGAACTTCGTTTTGCGTGTGATTTGAAACGTTGGAAAAATGGTTGAGTTTACTTTCTAACCCAAGTGGTTTGAACCCAAGATAATTTGTACATCCAGGTATATGACCATTTTACCCTTAGAAGGTCGAAAAACAAGTCATTTTAATAAAACGTGCGCATCTCCCTCATTTTAAAATGGATTGAGACATATTATATATCGATAAAGAGGGTTTGAATGTCCTAGAGGATGGTGCATGCTAGGGTTTGTTTTGAAGAGGTTTTGGTTTGGGTTAGAAGTACAAAGAGCATTGTTTGAAGCTTCTGAGACATGTTTCGATCTAATTTCATCATCGAGGATGCCTAAGGATATCCAAAGGGTCCAAATTGGGGTGTTTACAAGTGTACACCTTTACCATGATTCATGAATCCCATATTCATCAGAATTCATGTCCATGTTTTGAATTCCCCACCATTTTAGAAGATCCTTAAGTATATCGTTTCAACTAATTTAGGAAATAGAATCACTCAAAAAAGCCTTAATTATCGGTTTAAAAAGTCATTAATGATTGACTATCCATAAATTTTGGAAAACTATATCCCACCCAATTAGGCAACTACATCCCACCAAATAAGGAAAAATATTTATGTATATTAATATGTATCACTTAAGAAAAAATATATCCATCTGAAATCAGTACAGTGCTTTTCAGATACCATATGGATAGCCACTGTACTTGTTAGAAACTTCAGGGGAAGTAAGCGTAATTTACCAAAACCATTTTAACATACGTTACGATGATGACGTGGAGTAAAAGTAGACCCCACCAGCATTTCTTTACACGCGTACGGGGTCTTAGCACAAAGGTATAAGTACAACAAAGATTTTGAAAATTTACAGTTTCGTTTGGAGGGAGGGAGACTGGGAGAGTGCCAGAGGGGCTTAGATAGGGTTTTGTGATCATCAGCAGAAATGGCGCTCCAAACCGGCGCAGGGCTATCTAGGATCGTGATCTTGGTCGGAGCAGGTTTGTTTACACACATTCGATATTTTTCTTAGCTTTGGATATGAATTTTGATTATACTCACGATTGATATCTGCCTCCTACAGGGTACACTAGTACGGTTCTTTTAAAGAACGGGAAATTATCCGATGTGCTGGGTGAGCTTCAGGTATCGGCTTGTTGTATCCTCATTTTTTCTGGCTCTTTGCTCTATAGTTGAAATTCAGCTAGAATCACCAATGTCAATCATTGAAACCAAGGGCGGAGCTAGGATATTATTTTACCTTGGGCTAACCCGAAATTAGATAGGAGTAATAAATATGTATAACAAGTTCTATTTCAGATTGTAAATGAAGATAATCAAGAATCCGCAAGAAACGTCAACCATTTTGTTACGAAGATCCATTTCGCTAACATAAATACTGATATTATACATATATATATTTTCAAATATAAAAACCAACCTACAAACCTTAAATATGCAATACCTATACTTTATTGCTACAAAAATACATTTATGTATATAATGTTATGTTTTTCCATATACCCAAATATAGTAGTGAGAATCAAAATATGTTGAAAAGCACTGCTAATCAATTTTTTCAATTTATTTAAATTAACATGGCACGAAAAGGAATATAAGTGGATGCCGGCTACTCCCAATTTGTATACATAGGCAAGATAAGGCAAAAACTTGCTCTCTCTATTTCTATCGTGTATACATAGGTCTTCACTTACAGGAGGAAGATGAGGCATGGTTTCCATTAACAATCTGTGCGTAACATCCGAAAAACATTCCAGATCTAAGACCTTTCTGTCGGAGATGCCAGAGATTGAGCTTTAAAGACCTGAATAGAGATTTGGCTTAAAGAATTTATGCTTTCTTTGCAGTTTGTTACCTCACAGAAGAGGCAGAGGACTGGTTTTCATATAAATGGGGTGGCTAAAATGGGTATTGTTCTAAATTTTTAAATATACATATTTTTTTTGTTTGAACTTTTGGGAGGTTACCCTGGGCTATAGCCCACCTCAGCCTATACTATGCTTCGCCTTTGATTGAAACTGCCAGCAACGGCAGCAAGGACAATCCGAGGGGCGGATGAGCCGGGGGACTGCTATACTCCCAGTTTCGAATTTTTATTAGAGTTATGGAGTAGTAGTTTTTTCTCAAAACCTTTCCCGCCCCTTTGGCTAAGTGTGTGAGAAAAGAAAAGAAAAGAAAAGATTAGAAAAGATAAGGGTGTGTGGTTTCCCTTAATGATGAGAAAAGAAAAGGAAGGAGAGTGTTTTCTCCCTCACCAAATCTCACCAAATGTGGTGAGGAACAAAAATGGGTTAAAAATGATTCCTGATTCTCACCATTTCTTATCCCCACCCACTTTTATAGCCATCCAAACATGGGAGAGAAAGAGTATTCTCTCCCTTTCTTTTCTTCTCTTTTGAAAACCCAGATTATATGGGTTTGATCTCTCTACATCGTTTTGAACAATCCAACACCCACCCAACCTTTGGAAAAGGTAATTCTATTTAATAGCAATATTTTTATTTTTTGTAATACTATTTTTCTTTTTAAAACGGATACAGATGCACAAGATCGTATGCAGTTGTAATTATAAATGATGATGTTTTAGCCTTTTAGTAATTGAATAGTTTGATAAAATTTATATATGATACCTTTTTGTAGTATTTTTGTAATTTCTACTGGCAAAATTAATAATGTCTTTCATATGTTGCAAATTTATTTTTAATGTTCGCCCACCCAACTATGAAAGCTGCCAATGTATGTATTTGGGTTTTATATCTGTTTCTGTGATGCAAGTTAAAGCTAGAGTGTATGTTTCAGTTTGACATCTGTTTCATTCCATTTATGTTGTTTTAATGTCCTGATTGGTTGTCATTTGTTTGTTCCGTAATAAATGGCCCATTTTTCTGTTAGATGAATTTGATTTCTTCGTTAGCTTATAATTGGGTAAAGGAGTTGACTTGCTGTCACATTCTGGTGTTGTTTTATTTGCAGTCTCTAGTGAAAGGATTAGAGAAAGATGGGTTATTATCAGAGGCTGACCCCGACTATTCTGATCCCATCGCTTCTCAGGTGAGTAATTAGATGTCCGCAAGTATTTGAGTTTGTTTACTGTAAGGCTAGCTGTTGCAGGTACTACTGTGTTGAATGTTGTATAAGTATTTATCTATTTAGACAAAGAAAAGACTTTTTTGAGTAAGTTACTTTGGCCTCTTCAACTCTTCTGAACTTTTTTGACTAACATATGTAGTAGTATTATGGATTGCCCGTTCCTTTAGTTATGCATGTTCATTTGCTTTTGTAACATTTTTTACCACTCATACTTCTAACTAATCCCAGTGAAACTCATTTATCATTTTCTTAACTCTACTAATAGGACTCATTTGTTAGAGTCTTAGAGAACATCTTCGACAACTCAATCATAGAGTAGCATTGAATGTTTTCTTGTCCGGCATTTTTGCTATATATCCTCACTGAGCTATACATTTTTTTGTCTTGGCATTTTGCTTCATAAACCTGAAGGTTCGTCGGTTAGCAATGGAGGTCCGACAACTGGCTTCAGCAAGACAGACGATCCAGGTGAATGCAGGCATCGGGAATTTGAATACTGGTATTTCCTCCGTGTACATTAACTACTTAAAACAGTTAAATTTGGGTTTTCTTCTGCGTATACTATGTTCACCCTAATTGCTTGAATCTGCCCTCTGCATGTGTCCAGGTATCATACCACCTCTTCTAGTGCCAGCTGCTGCCTTAGGAGCATTGGGTTATGGATATATGTGGTGGAAGGTATGGTAATTGGTTAAGAGATTCCTGAGTTTCTATCCTCATTGCTTTTATTCAAGCAGTTTTCACTTTGGATATTCTTCGTTTCTTGCATCTTTTTTATTTCCAGTTTTATTCTGTCTTAACTTTGCCTAGTAGTGGTGGACATTGATGTCAGCTTATGTTGAAATTACTGTGATAGCTCTCCAGGGACTAATTCCTCCCTTTTTGTTTTTCTTAGGGTCTTTCATTCTCGGATATTATGTATGTTACAAAGAGTAATATGGCAAATGCCGTGTCAAACTTGACAAAACATCTGGACCATGTGTCTGACGCTCTTGCTGTAAGTTTCACTTACGCAGATTTCTTTCTGATTTTGTGAAGTAGAATTTTTGGTGCTTAGTCAGCATAGTAACCTGATGTAACATTCTTTGATTTAGCAAGATGTATATGCATGGTAATACTTGATGAAATGTGTTTTCTTGTGTTTTTTTCCCTGTTTGCTCCCTCCCAGAGGAGATAAGTTTGTTCCAGTATCAAATGGGACTCGGTGGAAACAATTTTTCCTAAAAGAATGAACCTGGAGAATTTTTGGAGCCTTTCGTGTGAATAGCTTTTCCTTTTGGTAAATCTTGCGCTGGTCTCGAAGTTAACTCTTTACACTTCGCATTTCCCCCAGGTCCCATCAAGCTTCTTTCCCAACTCCTGCGCTCTACGTAGCACGGACACGGACAAGGCGATTATGAATAAAAGGACACGGACACAGCGGGGTCACCGCAATATATATAATATCATATATATAAATATTATAAAAAAATTAAAAAATTTAAAAAATAAAAAATTTAAAGATTAATAATTACAGTTGACCCCACAAAATTAAGAAAATTATAATTTGACCCCTGAAAAATTAAAAAAATTACAGATTGACCCCCAAAATTATTAAAAAAATTGCAGTTTGACCCGTGCTGTGTCCCCTACAAAAAATTCAAAAATTTTTGGGGACGTGTCCAGCCGTGTTCCCATGTCCGACACTCCCGGCCATACGGCGACCTCTAGAAGTGTCGGTGCTTCATAGCCTGCACCTTATTTGGCTATTCCTGGGACCCCGACTCATTTCTTTATATAGATAGAGATCATTATAGATATAGCTTCTTCTCACGGGGATGGCCATCTATTGAAAAACTATTGCAAGTTTTTTAAAACTTTATATTGCCAGTATTCCTTTTTTCTGTTTCATCTTCTGATGTGAAAAGAAGTCTGAATATTGATTTTGTCATGGGAATGCGCACACTCATGTGCCAGTTGGAGAGTTTGGGTGATGGGGTAGTAGGGGTGGAAGAGACACACAAGTTGGTAATGGCTGTGACATCTTGAGTTAGGGAGGATTCATAATCATTTTCTGTAAAACACGTTGAAAATGGATATGTCATTTATCGAAAAATACTCCCTATTTCCGAGTTTGTTTGTCCAATTTTGACATTCGTGCCACTAACTAGGTCATTTATGTCTTATAAGTTTAATGGTTTATGCACAGTTGAATTTTTTTTTCTAATAGAGCTAATTGAGATTTATAAAACAAGATTCACAATGCATTGAAAAATTACTATATATTATATAGTGTAGACAATTTTTTGAAAGGTTCAAAATAATAAAACTGAACAAACAAATTGGGACGGGACGGAGGTACTAGTTGATAAAGCAAGCACCATATTGAAAGGAGGGAAAAAGTCATAATTATATGGAGTACTAAAGCCAATTGGTTTGCAGTAATGTCCAATGAGCTATCGCCATTCAATTGATGGATCTCTTGAACTTCCATGTTCATCTTGGCTCACTCATTCTGCAATCTCACATTGTTTTCTTCCCATGCTGAAATATGTATATATACCGGGGTTGGCCCGCTAACAAAACATTTGACATTCCAATCTCAACTATTGAAATGGATGGGTGAGATTAAAATACAAACATAATTTTTTCCTCTCTTCCCCCCTCCATCTCACGTTCTCTCTTCCCCCCTGAGCGTTCTCCCCCTCTCTCTCTACCCTCATAATAGTCCACACCCCTCCCCACTCCGGCGATTTTGGGTCTTTGATTTAATCTGCTTAGGGTTTAATTGATTATGGTTGGAGATACTAGAGAATCGAATGGATATTCTGTCTTCTTCTTTTTTCTTTGGAAAAAAGGCAATACAAGAATACAGTTTTTCATATTAAAACTAAGATTGGTTTTTTGGTTTTTTGACTTTTTTATGTGAGAGCTCGAAAAACGCGTAGCTTTTTGTAGTTTTTTATGTGATGTATTGTGAGGGGATGACCTGTCTCGAAAAGCGTAATAAGCTGGCTTTTGGTTTTTTGAGTTAGTGGAACGGGGCCTGAGTAGCAGACATATAGGTCTCGCTCCCATTCCATTTCTTGCTATCTTTGACAAACTAAAACAGATTACCCAGGGTTTCAAGCTTGTGAAGTTCATGTCTCTTCAATTCTGCGCCCAGATGGGTTTTCAGAGGCAAGAATTTGTGGGTCAGTTGATTTTAGTAGTTTACATGAAGCCACAAGGCTTGGATTTTTCCGCCTGTCGTACTTTTTTTCCCGTTCCCAATCAAAATGTATATACATGTGTAAAATGTTTTGGGTTTTTTGTCTAATCAATTGGGTCGAATTCACAACTCGTTGGAGTGGAGAATATGTCTTTCAACAGTTGTTTTCTCTTCGGCTTTGCTCTGGGCATCGGATTGACAATTGGGCTTCTCTTCGGCTTTACTCTGGGCATCGGATTGACAGTTGGTTTTGCTCCTTATGAAAAATCCGATCAGGAGAGAGAGAGAGAGAGAGAGAGAGAGAGAGAGAGAGAGAGATTTGCAGGAGATGGGGGAGCCGGAGTGGGGAAGGGGTGGGAGAGGGACAAAATTTTTGTGTGAGTGTCAAATGTTGTGTTAACGGAATCGGCCCCTATATATAAGTTCATATGCATATTTATCTTCTACAACGTTCATATGAGAGATACTCTGGGAAAAGCATTTTAACAGACATTAATTTATATTCATGTGGAAGGTATTAAGGATTCGGTTAGTTGACTGTATTTTGACATAGCTTTCGACAAAGAGCTATAAATTAGTATGCAAAGTAGACAAAATATATACATGCTCTCAGGCGCTCTCACCTCGACACATTGTGGAAATTGATGACTTGTGACTTAGGCACTGAGTTGCAAAGTCTTCTATAATAAACATGCTTATACCTTGTCGAACATTATTATGGAGTGTGTATCCAGCTTTTTTTGATTGTTATATCTATTTTCTTAACCAGGCAACAAAAAGGCATTTGACACAGCGAATTGAAAACTTGGATGGGAAACTGGATAATCAAGTGGAGATATCGAAGTTAATCAAGGATGAGGTAATCCATAAAGGGATACTCTTTTGGACATGGACTTGCTTGTGAAATAACATTAAGTTAGCGATAAGCAACCCGTATTGTGGTTGAGAATGTAGTGAACAGAGAGCAGGAGGATCATCCTGCAAGTGAGGGATATAACCAAGATATTGAGATGAAGGAAGAAGTCAAGATACATGGTTTTAGCCAAGACATGTGGGTTGCACCCATTTGTTTCCTCTTTGACAATATTTTACTGCTATGAAAAGGTTTCTCTTTTGTGTGATCTTTAAAAGTTTATATGGTTATAGAGACGATATATTTTAGGGCATATTATTTATTACTTTTGGGACTTGTTCTTTTCATATTGTGGTTCTATTAGAAATGATATGGTCAGCTTTGCTTTCAAGCTAGGCCTACAATTTTATTTTGTATGTGATTGGGAAAAGCATAAGAAGTTTCTGATACTTGTGGAACAGGTTACTGATGTTCGTGGTGATCTTTCTCAAATTGGCTACGACTTGGATGCTTTACAGAGAATGGTTTCTGGCTTGGTGAGATTCATCTCATATTGTATTAGAAAATTAGACCTAAGTGCTCAAATGGAGATATTGCAAGGTAATGGTTTGGTACAGATGTTAGGTGGAAGGAAGGCAAAAACGGGGTCCGGCATTGTATTAAACAGCGGACTTCGTTACTCCTGAACTTCATATTGAAGGAACTATTAGTACACAAAGAGGATTATGGTTGCTTATTTATGTCATCTAAGAAAGATTTTTACTCGTTGATCAGTTACAAGTCCATTTTTGGGTATGTGGGGAAAAGGTTGCTGCTCAAAACAATTGTTTAGAGAATCCTTTTATACTGAACCCACGTGGCTAGTCACCTTGGTGCAAAGTCATCTCCACGACTCCACCTCATCTACTTTATTGGCCTTGGTCCCATGTGTTAGTTTTGCAAGACAACTCTATGACTTAACTTTTCTGGTTGAGGCTAACACATGTGGTACCTTAGCCTCAAGCCATAACATTGGGAGGCAATCTTCTTCAAGAAGCCTCCTAGGTAGCAGTCCACTCTTGATTGAAATCTCACTTGATGTGGACCACCTCTCTACTCGAGCGACGGGTAGTTTTCAACTTAAGCATATTTTTTTCTGAATACCCCAAACATTGTTCTTTAGTGAGTTGAGAAAAGTATATTCAGTTACTCTAGAAGTCCAGTGCTAATTCTGGATAGCCTTACTGCTCTAGCTGTTGGCATTGGAATTCGATTGTTGCTTTAGAAAAAACATTCTTGGAATGACAAATGAGAGTTCTCTTGATTTTTATTTGAGCTTTTTGTTCTCAAATTGGTGCCTTTTACCTTTTTTAGTTATTTAATTTGTTTCTCTGCAGGATGGAAAGATTTGCTCACTAGAAGACAAACAGGTAAAGTAGCTTCCACGTTTTTTGGGTTATACGAGGAAGGTTATAATTTGTCTGGCAAAATTCAGAGTCGCTAACATCCAAGATTTTCATTTAGACTGTTCTGGTCTCCCTGACTTGTGGGTCTTGAAGTGTAAGAAACGAATTTTTTGGAAATGGTGGTGGGGCAAGCTCTATTAGTTGCATATGCAGGATGTGTGCAATCCAAGTCACTAAAACTGGCAATCTTAATGTTACAAATAATGTTGATGGGTAAAAGTTACACAGCCAATGTATGGCAGATTCTCTTAAGCCCCTGGCTAACTTCTGGAGAAATTTAGTAGGTTAGATCCTTAAGAACCTGAGAATGACCTTGAGTCTCAAAAGATGCTAATGGCCTCTGGTTTTATGATTTGCCTTTGCATTGATGCTAGTTGCATTTTTGTTTCACTTATTTTTATTTCTGAGATTATTCTTAAATGATGTCATCGCAGGACTTTGCAAATAAGGGCGTGTTGTACCTGTGCAACTTTGTTGATGGAGGAAGGATGAAAATACCAGAAGTTATCCAGGTTTTTGCAATTGTTAATGGAAGCTTCGAATTTGCACCAACCTGTTTGAATGCCTGGACATAGTATGTGAAGAGCCGTGCTATACGGCTCTAAAGCTTGTATTGTGGGTACTTTTTTTTTTGTTGGGGGGGGGGGGGGGGCTTAGTGGCTGTCTACTAGATGTCATCTTTTGCAGTCAGACCCGTTTCCATTATTTGAACTTGCTCTCTGGTGATGGCATGGTTATTGTGCATGCCTGAATGATAGCGGTCTTATACCATTCTCTGCATAATTATACTACAGCGTACAGACTTTGCTGTGCCATGGACAAAGTTCTGTGTCTTTCCATGGATATGTTGATTTAGATTTCTTCAGTACTTACATGGTCCATGTATTGTTCAATCTAGTTTCCGAATTAGATGCTCTTACGATATTTATGTTTCTTCTAAATTTTTCTGCAGGAACAACTTAGGCTTTCTGGGAATTCTCGTGGTTCTCTCACCTTTTCTGAAACTTCAAGCCTAATGGTTTCTCTCTTACTCTTGGTGTCTTTTTTTGTTAGTGGGCTTTGTTATAGGAAGCTAAGTATTTGCAAATTAGACCACCATATCTACTATGCTATTGCATTATGAATTATGATGACTTTGCTACCATGATACGTCATTGGCTTTTCATTGCTTGCTTACAAAATTAAGAGCGTGTTCATACTTTTGCTGCTAACAAATTTTTGCTGTATATTACGAATCTACGATCTTCTCCAAGAAGTCGAACATTATCCTGTTCTCTTTTTGGTGTGTGTAGGTAGTTCAGAGCTGTATTTTCTTGAAAATATTGCTCGAGCGTCCAAATAGATTTAGGAATAACCTTGGTGAAGGCCTGTACTTCCTGATTGCTATCTTCTTGTAGAACATTTGTAATTAGTAGAAAGCTGACAAATTCCATGAAGTTGTGGATATGCTTGTTGATATGGTACACAGTGGAATATAGTCCCAGATTTTTTTCTGTGGAATGCATAGTGTATGAATCTACTACCTATGGTAGAATGCGCTTGTGATTTTGAGTAGATGTTCCTTTTTCTCACACAATGGAGTCATAAACACTATACCAGTACATTTGAATTTGATCTCCTTTCCACTTATCTGTAGGGTCTAAGGGAGATAATAGATTCTTCAGTGTCAGGAAATGCCAGTAGGTTGATAACAGATGGTACCTTCCAAGACTCTACTGATGAGTTGGGTGACCTGCCCCAGAGTCCGACGAGGCAATAATTGGAACTGTTCTGTGGGATTGCATTCTCCTAAAAGCTTGTGACTCTGGTGCCTGCTTTAGCCTGATTTGCTGCAACTGATACCTTTGTTTATAGATGATTGTGGGTTTCCTACCAACTTATTGCTCAGTGGTGCTCCCGTTGTGGAAATGTTCGTTCGTCTTCCATTAACGTGGTGACATTTGATTTTCTATGGACGTGATATGATATCTAGAGGATGGTTTCAACCAAACCTTGATTAAACTTTTCAGCATTCCTTTCAACTTTCAAGGAAGGAAGAATTCCAGATCGTTCATTTTTTTATACCGTGTTCTTATTTTTTATGATTAGTCTCGTCATGATTCTTAATTCGTACTTGTTTTGGTCAACGTCACTCATGTTTCCAGTTTATCATACATGATGCTTGGCGAGCGCGTGTCTACTTGTGTTTTCTTAATTTCTTTGTTAGGTATTTTCGGAAGAAATTGTACTATAGTGTTTGTTGTTGTTGTTTTGTTAAAGTCGTTATGCAACATTGAATTAAGATGTATACTTAGCTGAGAGATTAGTTAGCGGTCTTGATTCATTGCTCTGCACCATGTGCAATGAAAATTGCTGTTTTGTCTTCCAAAGTTTTCGGCGCCGCTAGCCCTAAGTATTGGAGGAAGGTTGTAGATAGAAGTAGGGGTATTTTTGTCAAGGTGGACTAGATGCATTTGAAAATAATTGGGTGGATTTCATGAGTTCCAAAATAGAGAAATACTAGACTAGAGACTAATTCTCCCTAAATTTTTTCTCTTGAAATCAAATAGTTGGGAGTGCTTATACTCCCTCCATCACTTTTTAATTGTAGAGTATTTCATTTTGGGGCTCTCTTAATAAGTGTGTTTTGAAAAATTAATGTGTAAGAATTTGTAAAATTATTGTTTTGCTCTTTTGAAAAGTTAATGGGTAATAGTGAAGGATAATTTTGGAAAGTGGAGGTAAAAATTGATGTGAAACATGTAAAGTGGAGGTAAAAGTTGATAAGGTGTAAAATAGAGGTAAAAATTGATGTTCAAAGAACACTGATATTTTTTTAATAAGTTGGATTTACGAAGGAGCGCACCTCAAAAGAGACCGAGGGAGTACTCATAATGGATTCTGGGCAAAAGCAATATGTTTAGCCCACCAGATTTTGAACCACAAGTTTCTGCATTTTTTATATCCGACTTGTTCATGCAACAAAATTGGCCTATCATTTATATGTAGACGTACGTTCAAAAAAATTGTATGTGTGTCTGTATATGATTAGATTTATCCAAATTCATAATAGTGTAGTGGAAGGCTACTTCAGTATTCAATATGCACTACTAATATTTCTCCCCACGAAGAACAAGTCCAATTGTTGCCAAATCTGGTGCCATTTCCATAATTTGGAACCAGAGTTTCAAATTCTCAGCTCCAATGGAGTTCCAAATCCGGTGCTAAAATAGCACGATCAAAATTGGTTCTATATTTGAGACCAAGGATGCCTATAGTCATCCTTGTCACATCAGCTATCCCAACCGAAAATAACCATCAAAGGGAGGGAAGGTACTTGATTTGGCCAGAAAAGTGACAAATCAGAAAAACCTTGCCGGAAAAATGCGCCTGATTTCGGGTTAGTGTTTCCGGGAATGAGTGTTTGTTCCACTTGGTCCTCAAAATGCATGCAATTCTACAACCACATAAATTGACAATTACGATCCAATTGACGGGGGTTGCTGTTGTGCACACTGCACAACAGCTGCTCCGTTGCTTGGATGGACGACCCAAATTTCAAATAAAACAGGAGAATTATTCGCACGAATAGTTTGTTTTCAATCCAAACAGTTGAAAATACTTGTGGACGGCCTGAATTGTGCACAGTAGCTGCAGAGCTACTGTGCACAAGCTGCAGCAACCCCGGGTCGTATAAACATATTAAAAATGAACACTATTAGCAAGTGGCTTTCTTGTTTACTCCAGCATCTTTTACTCGGCTTTCGTGTGTTTTTGCTAACATGCCCAAAATTGTTAATGAAACAATCTATAAACATATCTATTAATCAAACAGGTGAATGATATACAACTTTTCTTCCCTTAAATTGGATCCTCCCACTGCAATGATGAAAAGTTTCGGTTTCGCTAACCCAAAAGAAAAGAAAAAAAAAGAAAAATATACACAAAATAACAAAAAGGAAAAATAAAAGAAATTTATTTAACAGGGTTTGTTTGGTTTGCAGTTAAGTGAGCCAGAAAATCTGGTGAGTCTGGTGACATAGCTCCCAGGCTTAGCTTTGATCATCTCTAGCCTTGAGAATGGATTGGCTT
>JAXBDA010007559.1:0-17251 GCA_036023075.1 Gaultheria prostrata
ATTACCCTTCCTATCCGGACGTCCGGATAGGAACAAAATCCGGACCATTGTGTTTTCGTCACTTTACGGACCAAATCTCGACGATCTGAGCCGTTAGATGTGTTCAAAACGTGTTTTTTAGGTCCAACGCGAGGATTCATTAAAAAAAAAAACACTCGAAAGGGGTTGATCGGAGCAGTTTTTGTGAAAACGCTATATGGTGGACCTTAAAAACACGTTTTGAACACATCTAACGGCTCGGATCGTCGAGATTTGATCCAGAACCATGAGGTCCGGATTCCCGACGTCCGGATGTGAAGTAAATTGTATATATATATATATATCTCTGTATCTACAATAACCCCGCTGATACCCTCCGTTTCTTATTCAATCGAACCCTTAATCGCTTTTAGGCTTTTACAATTTGTTTTAATTAGGGTTTGACACTAAAAAATGGTTTTTTCAATTGATTGTTTACTTAACTTTTTCCTTTGTAAAAGAGAGATATTTTGACTTTGTTGTTATGATTTCCATTACCATTTTTCAGTAGTGATTATTCTCATCAACTGACATATATTTTTACTCAACTTGCTATTTCAGACATGGCCCCAGATAAGTACTTTGAGATCATTTTACACTTCCAAGACAGAGTGGTTGCAGTATGTAATGTTGATCCAGATAGGTACTCGTACCTTGATTTGCTTGATGATATCTTTGATTCTATACTAATAGACATACTTGGAAGTAGAGGACTGACTTTGAATTTGAGGTGTGATAGTCCTGGAAGTTCTGAGAGTAGGGCAGTTGTGACTGACAAAGATGTGTATGAGATGTTTTATTTAGAAGGTAGGCTTAAAGAAGTGAATGTTTTTCTGGATGTTGAGCCTAGTGAACAGATGAATGCTGAATTCAATAAGATTATTGAAGTTTTGGAGGTGAGTGATGATAACAAAGGGAGGAATGCTGCTGTAGAAGGTGCTGGAGGGGAGGAGAGTGTTGTTGTTGATTGTGATGGAGGAGTGGAGGATGGGGGTGCTGTGGTGGAAGATGAGGAAATGGTAGATGGTGATGAAGATGAGGAAATGGTAGATGACTTTTATGGTTTCAACGATGAGGATAGAGATTGGAATGAAGATGAAGATGAAGATGATGATGATGTGAGTTTGGAGGAGGAAGAGGTCTCAAGTGATGATGATGCCCTTAGTAACTACCAATCTGATGACAATGAGGGTAAATATGCAAGTGATGATGAAGTCTCCAAAGCCCGCAAACGAAATTACTTTGATTCTAGTTATTTTGGAAAAGAGCCATACACTGGCCCTCAAGGGGAGGTAATCTTAAAAGAAAATATGGTATTTTCCAATGTGGATACCTTTAGGGCTGCCTTAAGGGATTACACTGTGTGCACCGGTTTTAAATTTGTAAGGGACAAGAATGAGAAGGCCAGAGTTACTGCTCACTGTGCTGCAAAGGGTTGTCCTTGGAGGATCCATGCTTACCACTACCAGATGGTATCACATACAAGATTAAGAAACTAACTGGAGAACACAATTGCACAAGGATAGTTCAGAATGCTGATGCAACTGCTCCATGGATTGCAAATAAGCTTCTAAAATGTTTCAAGGAGAACCCTCTCATGGGGATAGATGTAATGCAGGAGAAGTTATTAGATTTGTATGGTATTGAGTTTGGAAGGAGTTAGTTGTATAGGGCTAAGAGGTTGTGCATTGATCAGCTTGAGGGCAACCATGAGAATTAGTATAAGTTGCTGCCAACTTATGCTGAAGTTGTTAGGCAGACTAACCTTGGTAGCTTGTTCAAAATCCAATTTGATAGGCCATCTTTGGAAGTGAATCCAACCTTCATGAGGTGCTTTATCTCCTTTAAAGCAATGCAGTGGGGGTTTTAAGAATGGTTGTAGGCCTTTCATAGGAGTGGATGGCACATTTCTCAAGGGTCCTTATGGGGGTATCATGTTGACAACAATTGCATTGGATTGTAACAATGGGTTGTTCCCTTTGGCAGTGGCTGTGGTAGAATTAGAATGCAATGACAGTTGGGCTTTTTTCTTGGAGCATTTGAAGTCAATCATTGGGGTAGATCAACCAAAACCATGGACCATCATGTCTGACCAACAAAAGGTAACTTGTATTTATCTTCTTTCAAATGCCTTTTTTGCATCTGTTAAAGCCTTATTTGCATGTGATTACCATTGTAGGGGTTAGAAAATATTGTGGCTGAAATACTACCTCAAGCCTCTCACAGAAAATGCTGCAGACACATCTTTTGTAATTTTAAGTCTAGGTTTCCTGGGTTAGAGATGAGAAAGCAGCTCAGGAAGGCAGCTAGGGCATACAATAGGAGAGAGTTTGACATGACAATGGACACTATTAATGAGTATTCAGTAGAGGCACATGAGCACTTGTCCAAACTTGAACCTCATGAATGGTCTAGGCATGCATTTGATGAAAGGATGAAAAATGATCATATCACTAACAACTTTGTAGAGTCCTTTAACAATTGGATAGTGAAATTGAGAAATAAGCCAATCTTAACTAGAACCAAGATAATGTCTAGGATGCAAAAAAGATACCAAAAGGCTTTGGAATGGAACACTGGGGCCACACAAAACATTAACAAGTTGATGACTGATTTGACTTATGCATCTAGGACCTGTAAGGTTGCCTTTTCAGGTGGGACTGAGTATGTGGTGAATGACAATGGGATCACATACACAGTGAACTTAGCACAGTGAGAGTGTGTGTGTAGGGTTTGGCGAATCTCAGGTCTGCCTTGCAAGCATGTTATTTCATGTTGTACATATGGTAGGCTTAGCTTTGAGGATTATGTGCATCCCTATTTCAAGAAGGATGGGTATTTGGTCACATATAGTAGGATTATCCATCCAATCAAGGACCATACAATGTGGATAGAAGTAGCTAGGGATGTTTTACAACCCCCACCATTAAGGAGGCGGAGAGGCAGGCCTAAGAAAAATAGAAGAAGGGAGGAAGATGAAGCTCCAGTTGGACCAAGTCAAGCAAAGAGGTCTCAGACTTTAAGGTGTGCAAATTGCAAGGAGTTTGGACATCATAGGAGGACTTGCCAAGGGGGTCCAGTCAGAGGAAGTAGAGGTAGAGGAGTCCAGGACAATGTCAAAGGCAGGGGTAGAGCAATCGGGGGTCCCAGTGATAGTGGAGGCAATGCAATTGGTTGGACACAAGTTGATATGGAGCCATTTGTGAGAGGTAGGGGTAGAAGCAAAAGGAAGGGGAGGGGGAGGAGTACTACTACCACAACTAGGGGGGAGAGGAAGGAAGAGCAGTTCAACACCTCGGGGGAGAGGTAATGAATCTAGAGGAAGAGGAGTGATTATCAGAGGGAGGAGCAGTGGAGTAATTATCAATGTAAGTTATTTTTGGGTTTTAATTGTTTGCATTGTTTGTTAATGAGCATATCCCTTTGTGACCTAAAATCCTTTCATTGTAGGATGGTACAATGCCAGCTTCTCAAGGGACACAACCTTCTCAGTGTTTGACTCAACTTTAAGCAAAAATTACCATCTACTAACAGGGGAATGTTTTTTTCTTTTTTCTGCCAATCAGTAATGGAGTATAATTTATTGATCAAAATGAAACAAGAACATCTAAGGCGGCTTTTCTATAAAGACAACATGGGAGTTAAATACCCAAGGAAAGGGCTTACGTGGCTATAACAAGGGAAGGTTCAGGGGGTGGACTCATGTAATGATAAATGACGGATGAAATTATCCCAATCCAGTTTCATCCCGGGTAGACAAACTACCGACAACATTATCTCATGGAAGTTTGGTGAAAAGAAAATCTCATTGTTTTACGAAAAAATAATTCAATAATAGTTATGGCTTGGTAAACCAAGCCTGAAAATATCTGCTTATAAATCTAACATTGGTAGGCATCTTATTGAAACACAGTCAGCTTGAACAGGGGCAGTCCAAGGCTCGGACAATTTGTTTAATTTTTAGTAATTGCTTTCTGAAAAGCGAAATTACTAATTTGACTTATAAAACGCAGTTGTTTTAACATATCTTTTCAATTAATAATTTGGCTAAGCCACATAATTATTTCTTGAGACATAATCGATCCTTGGTAACAGATGCGAATCTTTTGGATATTGTCAATAATAGGAAAATAATCTATTTTTTTTGGATTACTAATTCAGTACATTGTTTGATGAAGTAAATTTTAGAAATTAATCTCTTTCTGGGGAGGTATGTGCATAAGAGTAAAATGTGAGGCCTAATTGGAGGCCCTAGGCCATGGTTTTAATGGCGCTTGATAAAAATAATGGTCAAAATTCTAATACTTTATTTAGGACCGTGCTAGGGGTACTGATTGCTTTGTACAGAAAATGTACAAAGTGGTCTGCGGAGCCACTTTTGGGTCTCATGCAAATAATCCAAAGTGTTCAATAGTGAATGATCCAAATTTCAATTTTTTCATTCAGAATTCAGGCTATGTTAAAATAATTGAACAGTTTGGATTATTAGTGCGAGACTCCAAAGTGAGTCCCGGAAATCGTTTTGTACATTTTCGGTACTACATGGGTTGGTACGCATATGTTTACACCTTTATTTTTGCAGGATATTGGCCTTACTACGTGTACCGATCAAAACACCCAGAAATGTACCGACTGTTCTTTGGAACCCACTTTTGGATTCCACACGCACGATCTGAGCCGTTCATTAATCTTAAAATGAAATCCCGAGGATCCCCACAAAAATTCAGCTCAATCGGACTGTTAGAAGTGGTTGAACCAAAGTCCCATCGTTTCAATCAAAAGATTTTTGAGTGGAATAGTGGGACTTTGGTTCAACCACCTCAGACCGTCCGATTGAGCTGAAGTTTTGTGGAGCTCGCTGGAAAAGTTTTTTAAGAATAATGAACGGTTTGAATCACTCGTACGAGACCTAAGAGTGGGTCCTCAAGCATACTCTGTACGTTTTCTGTGGGTATGGGTCGGTACCCATAGGTTTTTCGCAGGATATTTGTGATTTAGTAATGTAGTTGTTGGGGTCCACCTTCCAGAACCTTTTTTTGCTATTTCATATTCCAGAAATGTTCGATCGATCACCCTTAGGAACGTGCGTGGTCACCATTACACCTCAAGCAGTGTTGCTCGAAATGACTACAATACACATTCATTAAAGGTCTGTACCATATGCACCTATTGTATAGTTCAGATTGTGCCACCCATTGGCAATCGTAACATTTTTTAGTGTTTCGTAACTTTTGCGCAATATGATTCGTAACATTTTCTATGATTCGTAACAGTTTGGTGTGTCTCGTAACTTTTATAAAAAAAATCGGAACTTTTACTAAAAAAATGTAACTTTTATAGGTACACACCCAAATAAGGGGTGTGTATTGTAGCATTTTCCGGTGTTTCTACATGTTTGCAAACATTTTATAACCACAATTTCCAAAATTTGACAGATAAAAAATTGTGCCAATTTTTTTTGGCGCGATTTTTGCTTTTGGCAAAAAAAGTAGTACTTCAAAGTCACATAATTCACATACATGTGCGTGCGTAACAACGTACACTTCTCGAAAAACATCTTCAACTTACTAAATTTGTGAGAGCAAGAATTGAGAGCACGACTACTGAGAGCAATAACGACGGATCCTACTAGTAGATTATGTGATTTTCAATACAACGCTTATTTGTAACGCACTCTCTCTTTCACATGAGGCTCATGTGAAAGAGTGTTAAAAATAACCGTTGTATCCAAAAGAAAATTTCACCGACGCGTACACATATTAATGCACATGTAACGGTTGCTATTACTGAAAGTTCTTGGCATTCACTCAATTAAAAACGCTGTTAGTTATTGAAGGACCATAAATAGATGGCAATTAATGAGCATATTACTTCAGAATGGGAAATGACTACTCATTGAAATCTCACATAAGATGCCTAGTTGGAATGCTGTTTCTGGGTTTTGTTTTGTTTGACAGAATACGCCCAGAATACCTCATCTAACTTCTTAATGATTTATTCCTCTGCTCTTACATTGAGAAATGAAAGAAGAAGAGAAGAAGAGCAAAATTTCAATGAAGAGTAGAGGATTAGCAGGAGACTTACATTCAAAAACTCTTGTATCTAGAAATTGGCTTGTTTTGCTTTGCCTTGGCAGCTTTTGTGCTGGAATCCTCTTCAGTGACAGGTGATTTTCTTTACATGGTTAAATCCATCTTTGACTCCCATTAAAAATGGAAGCTCTTTTTAGTCTTACCTACCACCAACCGGTCCTAAGCCCGGACAAATAAGTGGTGTTGTGCGTTATATAGTTGACAACCAATACGTAAAAGACCAAAAGAACTCTATTAGATGACATGTATGCGATTAAAGTATGGCTTTATCACGGGACCCAAATACTCTTGACAATTCTCAATGCCTCATGTAGCCAACCCGAATATATAAGGCTTGGTTTGGTATTGTATATCCCACGGTTTGTGTAATTTAATCCAGACCCTAAATTATTTTAGGTGAACGAACTTGAACACATATCGTATAACGATCACTCTCCGGGCATAGAAAATTATTTGTCTTAGGATCACGTTATTGACTGGGAGTTTTTTGGTATCAGGATGTGGAATGTCCCTGAAACAAAGGTTTTCACGATGAGAACTGAAGTCAAAGAAGATAGAACGCAATTCGCTACCGAGCCTTGTAACCCAAAACTTGTGAGTAAATCTTTCATTTACTTTGTGTTTTGATGCATTTGGAGACTAAAATGGCTTCATCAGTCATCACAAGGGTGTTTTTTTGGTCCATTTGTAATGTAAAGTGTGACATTTTTGAACCGTACCATTGCATTTCAGCTTTATTCCAGTGAACCAACCACTAAATTAAGGTTTGGATTTGTACTCTATAACTCTTTTTTCCCATTAATTTTCATCAGAAGCTTGTAAGCAGTGAATCCAAAACCATTACACATGAAGGTTTAAACATTGATCGTTCCAACCGGTAAGCAATCCTGAAACTTGTTAAATTTGTCTTTAGTTATCAGTGTGGATATCTACAATCTAAATCCTGTTGTTGTTTGTGGAATGCAGACCACTAGATAACATCGACATAAATCTTCACCAGGAACAGGCTACTGTAAAATCAGAGAACACAACTCTACTGGCAAAGCAAAAAGTTGCCGAGTCCAAGAAAACTTATTTGACGGTTATAGGAATTAATACAGGTTTTAGAAGCCAGAAGCGAAGGGAATCCGTCCGGAACACCTGGATGCCCCAAGGTCAGAAAAGAAAGAAGCTAGAGGAAGAGAAGGGCATTGTCATACGCTTTGTTATCGGTCAAAGGTATAAATTTTTTAGCTAAACGTAAAACGCGTACATATGTTGTCGTTCGGGTAAAATCAGAAAAGGGTATTGTCAATTGACTGTTTTCTGTACTAGTTCGACACCTGGTGATATTCTTGATAAAGCTCTTGAAGAAGAGGAAAGAAAGCATGGAGACTTCTTGCGGCTGGTGACGTTTCGTTTCTTTTTCTTTTTCTTTTCTCAATTAGCGCTTCATTGACTCGCGATTGAGTTTGGTTATAACCGGTGTGCAGGACCATGTCGAAGGCTACAATGAATTGTCAGCCAAAACAAAGATTTATTTTTCTACTGCTGTTTCGTTGTGGGAAGCAGATTTCTATGTCAAAATCGACGATGATGTTCACTTAAACATAGGTAAAAAAACATCCAGACCCCAATGCATAATAGGTTACCTCAAGAGGTCCTTAAATTTCATCTTGTTCTATATGATTTACAAAAGGGTCCAGGTACGGTACACACCCCTATATGGCGTAACTAGTTACGCCTCTCAGTGGTTCAAGGTTATGCCACTCAGTGGTTCGGTAAGCCTTTTAGTGGTTCAAGGTTCTGCCATTTAGTGGTGATACACATCCTTTATAGGTCAACGTAGATCGATGCCTATAGATGCGTAATTGGTTATGCTACTTAGTGGTTCAGTTATGCCTCTTAGTAGTTTCGTTATGCCGGTCCATACCGTATGCTCCCAAAAAGAGAGCGTGTACCGGAGCATCTCCCTTTACAAAAATCGATCCCGATGAGTAAATAAATTTTTAGCTTACTGCAGGTACACTGGCAAGTATTTTGGTCGGTCACCATAACAGACCTCGTGTGTATATCGGTTGCATGAAGGCTGATCCTGTAATTTATCAGAAGTAAGCACAGTTTTTTGTAACAGATTTCAGCTTTCCAAACTGTATTTAAGTTATTATTCTTGTTAAGCAGAGGAGTGAGGTATCATGAACCAGAATCATGGAAATTTGGAGACAAAGGAACCAACTATTTTCGTCATGCTTCAGGACAAATATATGCCATTTCGAAAGAGCTGGCTTATTATATATCTAAGAACCAGTAAGTTCCACTTCTCTTTCCAGATGAATTCACTGTCTTCACCAATTATACCCGAAGACAATCACCATATACTTTTGGTTATGGAACTCGTAAGTTTCTGGCATCGAATTCTAGCCCAAGTATGCTTCCGGTCTTGTTGCTGGTGATGGTTTCTCCGACAAGACAATAAGATTGCGGATACCCCTTTGGAACTCAATGTCAGAAACCTCTTTCATGGATCCCAATCTCCAACGTGCTGCTTGCTTTTTTTTTTTTTTTTCCCTAGCGCCTGCTCCTTTGATGCCTTCATGGTTCGCGAAAATTATTTTGGTGTTATTGTGGCAGGAAGCTGCTGCACAAGTATGCAAATGAAGATGTTTCATTGGGAGCTTGGTTTATTGGATTAGAGGTGGAGCATGTTGATGAGAAGAGACTATGTTGTGGCTCCACTTCTGGTAATCTCACAAGTCACAACTTAATAAGAGTAGACTTCTCATGAATGCCAAATCAAAGCATAAAGTGAGATGATTTGGTTGTTGAATATCTCATAATTAGGTTGATAGCCAATATGTAAATGTCGATACTGGGTCTGAGAGCTTTTTATGATTAGATTGAAATGCATATTTAGGTGAGGTTTGACCTAAATAGTAAACTAAACTTTTCTGTTTTTTGGTGCTTTAAATGCTTGTACTCATGTGTAAAGTACAAGCTTTTTAAGCACCAAAAAGCAAAAAGTTTAGTTTACTACTTGGGCCAAAACACCCCTAAGCCCTGTTTCCACTGACTTTTTGACTTTTCATAACTTTCGAGGCAAGACATTCTCCTCACATATATATTAACTTAGAAAGTCGTGAAAAGCCAAAAAGTCACCTTAGTGGATCACCTAAGATTTATCAGCAATCATTCATGCTAGGGAGTTGGATTATACGTGGATCCCAATAAAATAGACCTGAGACCAAAAATGTGATCAGGCCATTCATGCGCAGCAGGACCCCAAGTTCACAAAATACATCTCTTTCTAGTCCTAGTCTATCTTCTACTCTAGTTTCTTGAGCAACCTATAAGTAAAAACCTTGTCTATTTTTTGCTGAAACTAGACGTAAAATCCCTTGATTTGAGGTAAACATGTATCCAAACAGAGTCTTACGTTCGAGGAAAAAAAAAAGACTGCTCATCTAGGAGTGACCGAAGAAAATTCGTGGTAAAGATGAGATATGTGTAGACTCAAAAATTCACAATGTCTTTGGAAAATGGCAGGATCTGACAACAGCACCAAAATTCGCGTTAACATTCAAGAAGTACGAAATTATGAGAAAATGAATGCATAATGAGTCTATATAACTTTCTGCTGATGCTTGTTGTACATAATTGCAGAATGCCAATTCAAGACTCTGATGGGCACTGCTTGTGCTGCTACATACGACTGGAGCTGCAGCGGTCTTTGCCGGTCTAGTGAGAGGATGAGGGGAGTTCATTCCCGGTGTGCCGAGAATGAGACTGCTTTATGGACTGCAATTTACTGAACTTATCTGCAACAACAACCAGATGAAAAATAGTTCAAGAAAGGTGGCCAGTAAATAAGTGGCCTCAAATTGGGGGCTCTTTCTCTGTGTTACTACTTGTTGTGTGGAGCAACTGTTAAAAGACCATTCTTTAAGTGGTTGGAGGGATGTGTTTTAGTTTGTCCACCATGGCTATTTAGCTGCACAATAAGTTGATATGTTTAGTGGAAACTTTGGCCTTTTTACGCCTTTAGCCTTTTGCTTATGTAAACGCAAAACGCTGGAATCAGTTTTCTCCTTGGCAATGAGTTTTATTTTCCGTTTTTTCTCTTTCTCTGAGTCAAATAGCAATGATTCGAAGGACTCTGTTGACACCGTGAAATAGACATGTTTGCGAAGAGGCGGACTATTATGTGCATAGTTGTTTAATGTTTATTCCGTGATTAGCATTTTTAAGTTCAATAATGAAAGTGAGTATGATTGTGTTCCTTGTATGGGGCTTTTCTGAGGGTTTTTTTCCAGAGTTTTTGTATGAGCATGCATTTAATATATTGCAGCCAATGCTATGATGTAAAACAAGCAATCTCAAGTCACTTTGCCTGTTAGTCTTATTGGCTAATCCCCAACTAAGGACAAATGGTAAAAAGCTTCGATAATGAGATTGTAGGATGGTAGACTGGATTGGTACTTCAGTGAGCCCCTCTATATGGGTGTTTGATTTGGTTTTCGGGGATTCATATAACCTTTGGACTGCTATAAGATGGTAGGATTGGTAGTTCAGTGGATCCTCTAAATGGGTGTTTGATTTGGTTTTCTAGGGGATTCATATAACCTTTACGATCGAAACCCATATTTGGATATTCCTTAAAAAAAAATGAATTTCGATCGTAATTTTTTTATTTTTTTGATTTCTTTTCTCAAGACGAACCAATAATCCAAAAAAAATTTAACTCAAAAATAATAAATGAGAATTTATTTATTTTAATAAAGACAAAACAAGTGATTAACCTCTTCATTATTAACAACTCTTCACAATGTCAGTCTCAATCTTTGTACTACGAATTCCTTAGTTGAGGATGCACGAAAGCTGGCCCGAACACCTAGTTATAAATAAAAAAAACGTCGAATCCCTTAAAAATTACAACCAGCATCAAATGAGGCCGCCTAAGAATTTCATATGACAGAATCCTACAACCCATCCATATCATTTCGTCGGAACAAGTGGAGGGCCTTTAGAGCATCTCCATCAGTCTCGCCATTGCTCCGGCGAGATTTTCCCCCAAATCTCACACCCAGCAGTCTCGCTCACTGCCTCGCCAGTTTGGTTTTTCACTTTTTGGCTCGCCTATCTCAGTGAGCCGCTATACCCTCGCCATCAACGTCGCCGTCGTTTGACTCCTCCGATCGGTGAAAATTACTCTCTCCCTCCTCTTCTCCGGCTGGATTTTGGTCGGATTCTGGTGGGTTGTAGTCGGATTTCATGGCGGGGCAACCCGGAGGGCCTACGACAACCGTGGTTGCAGCCATGGCCGCCGGCGATGATGATATTTATAGATCTGAGCCTATTCTCTCCCTCTGTGTGTGTGTGTGTGTGTGTGTGTGGTGATGGTGGTTGGTGGCGGTGAGGCGACGATGATGATGGTTGCACTGTCGGTGATGGTGGTTGGTGGCGGTGAGGGACGATGGTGGTGGTTGCGGTGTCTGGTTGGTGGCGTGAGGCGATGATGAACAAATCTGAGCCTTTTGATTTTATTATTATGTTTTTGAGTGAAATGGCTAGTCTGTTGGATAGAGGTGATATTTTTTGCCTAGCTATATGTGTGTATGACACTTTTTCTAAACAATTTGTTGAGGATTTTGCTGAGGCTGTTGGAGATGCTCCGCATATTCAAGAGCATCCAATGCACTATAGTTTCTTATAAACCCTTACCTAGTGACCATTGCTTCTTCTGTACAGAGGGAAAATTGAAAACATGTTGACTGTCAACAAAATTTAATGCAACACTAATTGAGGGGAATTTCTTTAAAAATAATTCAAAAAAATTATTAAGCCAAAATAATAAGAAAAAAAAAATTCCAACAAGCTGAAAAAATCAATGGTGTTTTAGGTGCTGTTTGTGAGGCATTTTGGGAATTAGGGGGTGTTCCACTAAGTCAGCTTATTGACTTTTCACGGCTATTTATGTGATGTATTATTGGCTTTTCACGGCTTTTTATGTGATGTATTATGAGAGAGTGACTGCCTCGATTTTAGGAATAAGCTGGCTTTTTTACTTTTTTTAGTTAGTGGAATAGGCTCTTAGTGTATTAGGCCATGGGCAAGGGTGAACATTAGTGAATGCAATGGGTTCTAGATGTTTTGGCTTTTGAGGTCCCTTGTTAACTTCTTAGGTTTTTTCTTTTTCTCCTCTCTTTTTTTAAATATAGTTAAATATCTAAAATATGTACTCCATCCGTCCCAAAATGTTTGGCCAAAAATACTATTAACACCTCTTAAAAAATTATCTTTATTTTGTAATATATACTACTTTTTACGATTTGAAAATTTTTATTTAATAAAACTAAGCAAAATTTATCAAACAAGATCTACATTGCATATATAATTCGTTATAAATTAAAAAATATAGATGATTTTTCGAGAGGTGTGAATAGTGGATGTGTGCCAAACATTTTGAGACGGAGGGTGTACTATTGTGGATGCCATTGGCTTCTGCCTTTGTATATCAGTTTTTACCATAACTCAAGCCGCAGCCTACATTAAAAACATACAAATACGGTTAATATTGTTCAAAAATTGAAGTTTATTGTGCAAAGAAATGGGCTAATGTTGATGACTGTTGGGTCCAACCCGTGTGGGCCGGAGAGGCCTAAGACCCAAAGGTTTGCTAGGGTTTCCTATCGAATAAATCCTAGGCCTATATATACTCTTGTTGTCCTCTTTATTGTGTGTGTCAGCACAATGTGAGCGGGACAGGCTGAGAGTGTGAGAGGGGGGGCCGGTTTGTGGCCTCCCCGGAGAGGGAGCCGGTTATGGCGCCCCGGAGAGAGGTTTTTTCATGTATTTGTGTATGGTGTGTGAATATATACAATACGAAGTTTTTCCTCAATATTCTTGTGTGCGTTTGTGTGCGTGTGTGACCCGGAAAGCACAACAATGACAAACCAGGAGAATAATGCACTATGGATCCAAAATTGAGCACAAGGCTCTGTGCAAGCAGTGAACATACCAGAAAACTACCCATATATAGAGGCCTGCAATACCTGCATGTGTCAACCAACATTAGATGCTCCCATGTCTTGTTATCTTACAAAAAAACAGAATTTGCATCAAAATAATGAACAAACATACCTTAGGATTATCTTTTGATGGAGAGAGAGTAGATATTGGGAGACCTGTGATCATCTGGACAAGAACGTGATATTGGCACGGCTCAATTAGAATATAGAACTCTATATTTTTAGAGTACTAGTTTCAAATTGAACCGCACTAATATCTCGTACTATGACTTCACTTAGCAGTCGAGTCCCTTTACAGAGGTAGAACATGAAACCGTAAGCTCCCAAGCAGCGGGAGGAGCCCGGGGTTCTGACCGCGTGTGCCTCATGTTGAAGAATGAGTCGGCGACTCAGCTAAATCAGATATTATCCTAATGCCGGTCAAAACAGCTCGAAAAAACATTATTGATTACCAAATCAAAGCCCAACTATCCAACACCCGATCAAGTAATTCATTTCCCCTATTTGCCAAACATTTCTTGATTACTAATTTTTTTCTCCGACTCCTTATTTGTTTGACACACACAAAACAAGCATTCAGGTAAAATAATAAAGGAATAAACAAATGTCACCCAAAACAGACCATGAGAAAATATTGGACGGCAACTAGAACAAAACTTGAAGAGAGAGAGAGAGAGAGAGAGAGAGAGAGAGAGAGAGAGAGAGAGAGAGAGAGAGAGAGAGAGAGAGAGAGAATTCCATAAGCAGTGAAAAATGAGGATGAGAAGGAGCCAGTGAAGAACATGTCCATGTGAGAAACCTCATCAAGGAGTATTTATGAACGAGAGAGAGAGAGAGAGAGAGAGAGAGAGGTTTTGAAGAAGATGGCATTGAATTTGCCAACAACCAAAGAACAAAAAGGAGGTTGGCTATTTAATCAAAAGCGTAGAAACAGATGAAGAAGGTCAGTGAAAGGGAATCTGGAGCTTTCAATATTACATTTAAGAGGTTGCAAAAAGCATTTTAGTACTGCCTGACACCTGCAATTTTTGGGTCTAGGCTCTTCTTCTTTTATGACCACCAAGCCTTGTTATCGGATCCTATTAGGAAACGGAGTGGGTGATGCGCAGATATGAGCCGTCCAAGCCTTGTTATTGGATCCTATTAGGAAACGGAGTGGGTGATGCGCAGATATGAGCCGTCAATGGTGTATTCAATGGTCCGGATCTAAATAAGTCGTTGCATCACTTGAATCTTTTGAGACTGATTTGAATAAAACGGGACAAAATAATAAGATGATGATGTTCGAAGACTTTGACGATGTTAGAACGTAATTTGCCCCCACTTGGTTGCGGTTGCCGTTGCCCGTTGGGTTCAGGAAAAACTGCAACCAGCAATGTCGAAGGACTTCCAAGAAATCCTCGTTATAACATAATTATTGTGAGAGAGAGAGAATGAAATTTGAAGTATATAAGAAAAACGTTAGGGTGTAGAATTTTAGATAGAGACATATGTGCCCTTTAGGAGAAATTACTGTCTATTGAAAAGAACACGTCACTTGAAAGAATACTCACACACCCTTTCACCCGTACTTAAAACCTGATTCAATGATCCCCAAATCTCAACATCACACACCCCTGGACCAATTAGCTCCTTTCACACCCATGGATTTGAAAGATTACTTCCTTTTCACGCCAATTCACTTGAAAGACACCCATTCGTTCAATTAAATTTGGATCCTTCATCAAAAGCACTCTTCACGCTGTTGACCTTTTTAATTTAATGAATCGCACGGTGTGTATGAAATAGTATGAAGTGCGTAATCTAACATGAGACCGAATGTCTCTTTCTATTTGTTGACTCTCTACTGGAGTTCAGTTTTGTTCACAAACTTTTAAAAGTAGGCGAACATTATTCACCATGCTCTCTATCCAATTTTGATGATCGGAAACGTTCATTTTTTAGAACATGATATTTTAACTAACCATGCAAAAATCAAAGCAATCGGATATTGATACCTGCTTGATTAATCACACACTTTTCTTTTTTTGGGGTTTCGTACATAAGCAAATGCGTAAGTTCTTTTATTATTATTATTTTTTGAGTTTCGTATGTGAACAAACGTGGCTTATGCGTTTAGGATATATTTGACATTTGGATATGAGTTCATATGGGCTCGTGCATACTTTGTCATGTGTTTTTTTTATTTCCTATGTAAGCCAACGTGGATTATATGACGGATCACATAATGCTAAAGTAAAATTGGATTACGCCAGCACAACCCAATGATATTGGACATAAAGCTTAGACCGTCTAGAGTTTGTTGATAAGCTTATTACATCATGGTATATGATACACTTAATTAGGTGTGTCTAAATGCAATTGACAAACATCATTTGATGAGAATAACTAGACCCACTACCATAGAAAGAAGTTAATGTGAGAAAACATGTTCTCCTAAGACCGTAATGCATGTTTATTTTTTAGTTTTTTCTATTGACAGCTTACTTAGTTGATAATAAGACAAGAAAAAAAAAACAAAAAAAAACACACACACACACTTCAATGTACTTTTTTTCACTTTTCCATATTCCATATTTCTATACAATTTTAACATATTTTAATAATAAACATTTTAAACCTTAACAATAGCCCAGTAGGCTGATTCAAGAATTTTTCTTTATTTGTAGATACATTCACTTCCCTACAATTACCTAGCCCTTTCAAATCCCACACTTTTTTAATTTATTTAAAAAAATCAACTTGGTACATTGCCGAAGCAAGAAAAGGAAAAAAAAATGAGGCTTATCAGGCAACTCAAACATCCTCCTACAATAAAATCAGGGTCGGCTCAGGGGTAAGTCCAGCAACCCTTTGGGCTTGGGCAACCAAAAAAAAAAAAATTGGGCAAAAAATTCGTTGAGTTTTAAGATATAGAAGACCCTGTCTAAAATCCCAAGGACCCAGGGTTGACGGAAATCCCAAGGTTGACGCACGCAGGCACGCCGCACGCGAGGAAGGTTGGCAATAGATTAACTAGGAGTATTAAAATACTGCTTGGAACTTTGGAAGGGGTAATATTCTACTCTAGTACTCTCTCTCATTAAATGTTAAAAAGCAGTATAAAAAAATATTGGCCCTAAATCTAGTGCATTTTGATGAGGGCATTTTGATAAATGTAGTATTACATAACTTATTAGTTTGAGTCAGGGACGGAGCCAGAATTTTACTTTTGTGGTGGCAAAAATATGTAATTAAAAAATAAAAAGACAAATTGTATTATAAATATTCATCCACTCTACGAAAAACTATAATAACATAAAAACCTTGTGGTGGCGAGTCTATATAATTTGGAGATAAAAATTTATTTTCTATATAATAATCGCGTTTTTTGAAGAACTTGTGGTGGCAGCCGCCACCACTTGTTTCCCTTGGCTCCATCCTTGGTTTGAGTTTATATCTTGTCAAAATGGTTGGTGAATTTCTTAAGAGGGAGTAATATTTTTTACTCATTTTTAGCACTGTATTCAAATTTTAATGGTTTATGTATGTATATATATAGGCCGGATTCGTGGACACACACTTTGCACACACATTTTGATACTTTATCTTAGCCATTGAGATGGGCTGAGATGGAGGGTTGAGATTAAATTTTAAATATCTCTCCTTCACAGCTGGACTCTCTCTCTCTCTCTCTTCCCAAAAAGCAACTCCGGTCCTCTCTCTCTTCCTCTCCCTTCAGTCCCGCTGACGAGCCGACGCCTCGGACGAAGCGTCCTCCTCCAACAAGAATCTCAGAATAACAACTAATGAAGTAGTGGAATGGAGATGAGCTAATGATTTTTCTTTCTTTCGTAAAAGAACCCAAAGCAATTGCGAGAGGTTGAAGAAACTGTGTCAGTTTTATAGGACTATTTGATTCGCTTTTCGGTTCACACTCTTGAATCTACATAACTACTAGATTCCTTTATAATGCAATATTGATGAATTGGTTCGGTGTTCAATCTTGGTTGCTTGGCATGGCCATACCACATTGTTGTCACTCTTACTTTCGGAGACATCCATGTCACGAAAAGCCTCTCTTCGGCGCTATACAAAAACAGTTTTTGTCAACACTATGCAGTTACAAACTAAGCAGTTTTTGTTACCCTTGACTTT
>JAXBDA010007560.1:0-17249 GCA_036023075.1 Gaultheria prostrata
CGGCAAGGCTGCCAGGCGTTCCCCTGAACGCTACCCTCTACCGAGGTCGGGCTGGGTGCCGCTCCGCACCCAATGGCGCCCCGTCCATGGTATCACGCATCCGAACGCTACACAGGACCGCGGTCTCAGACGCTCGTTGCCACGCCGGCCATCGTTGGTTAAGGTTAAAAAGGGGTGACCCCCGCAGTGGGCATGGGGCTAGATGGGTCATGCCGGGCCCGACCGCTACACTTTTTTTCACACTATAAACTTCAACCTCCCCTAGGTAGTTCTTACAGTTGTCATACGTGTAAAAAAATCTCACAACCCTAGTCTTTATCATATTCTGAATAACCGAACCAATTAATATCATGAAATGTGTCACCTAACGTTTTTGGTCGTGAATAAGTGTAAGGCAAAAGGAGGGTTTCGTACCTCCTTATCGAGGGGTTCGACAGATACAACGCTTGCCCGAAGGTATCCGACAGACATACTAATCCATTGCAAGAACTGATGAAATTCACCCTCGGGGGAAGGGAATGAGAATGTCGCTCGCTTCGTGCCATCATCGTAGAGAATATCAAATAGGGTTTCGTTGCCGGGACTGGTTTGTGTGGTTAACAAAATGAAAGGAGTTTTGAATGAAAAAAGGAGGTGTCTCGGTATGAAGTTAAGATTTCAGATTATGATTGGAATATGGATTGCCCTTTACGCCCGCACATGAATGGCTGTGAATGGTCAACCGAAAGAACAAAATTTGAAAATCAGTCTTTAAGCAGGTATCACGCTCCAGACGAATGCCGGTATGCTTATTTGCGACTAGCGAAGACAGCTCTATGTTCTTCCGATCACCCAGTAGCGCAATCATCAAGGTTGCCGAGCCGCTTCTCATTCTGCTGTGACCGGCTATGAAGCACCGATACGCCAGAAATGTCGTCGTACGAGTAGCGGGTACCGGTACCGATATGGGTACGGCCAAAACGTACCGGGTACTTTTGCACTGTTTCGGGTACGGGAGGATACTTCGTGGGTACGGGAATGGATACGAAAATGGGAAATGGGTACGCGGAGAGAGAGAGAGAGAGAGAGAGTGGGACTCGTTAGTCAATCGTCATCGTCGGTCATCTCCTCCGACCATCAGAGCACCTCTACTCCTCAGCTCTTCTCCGGTTATCTTCTCTGATCATCACCACTGCTCGTCGATCAGCTCACCTCTGATTGAAGAGTCTTCACTCTCGTCGTCGTTGTCGTCTTCTCTCTTTGTCTGGTAAGCGCCTCTCTTTCTCTCTGTGTTAGCCTCTCTCTCTCTCTGTGTTTTTGTTTCCTTTCCACTTGTCTAAAAAACTATTATATATGCCAACAGCTGTCAACCACTAGTAACTTATTTACTATGATGTTATACTTCTGCCGGCCGTGATCATGGGTGATGGGTAGAAATAAATATCTAGTGTTAATTACACTTAGTCCTAATATTTTTTTGAAATATCATATTTACCACAGCTGTCAAACACTTTCTTTACTCTAATAGATTTTCTCCATGTGGGTTATGTGGGCCTACATCTAAAAAATAGGGGGGGGGGGGGGGGATTACACTAACGTACCCAACCGTACCCGTACCCTTTTTTTTTTTTTTCCGTTTTTGCCGTATCGCGTACCCGTACCCGTGCTTCCTAGGTGACCGGTGTCCAAAGCGCAAACTCTTCAAGTACTGGACTATTCAACTACAGGTATTGGGACTCCTCCACTGATTAAGGTTTTCCCAGGTAATCTAGAGAGAATGTCCTCCAAGAGGTCGGTTGGGAGTCGTTCAACGACATCGGTATATCGTTGATGCCTGCTACCGACCATTATATTTGCTTTCAACTATGGTTTCCATTATCATTGATTCCTGTGATAAAAAAAATCATCAATTCAAAGGCTAATTTCATCCAAAATGCATACAAGAATCCAGTAGGCTAATTCCACTAAAAACAAAATAGGGTAAATTTCATTGTTCTCTCCTGAGGTTTCTGACAAATGCAGAGACCTCCCCTGCTCCCCCGCCCCCCCCCGTTTTTACTTCCGTTAGAAAGTTTGATAGATATAGATAAGAGAAATATTCAAAATGGCATCTGAACTTTATTTAGCATCAATTAAACACCTAGACTTTCAAAATGCCTTTTTTAAGGCACCTGCCGTTATATTCCATCAAAAATGTGTTGACGTGGCATTTTTATCCCGTTAAGTGTCCCAATTGCACATGATAGGAAGTCGAAAGATGCACACAATCAAAACCCCTCCCTTTACTCTTTCATTTTTTTTTCAATCCTTCCGTCTACTCCACCAACCCTCCGCCACACCACAGCCGAGTCTCTCTCTCTCTCTCTCTCTCTCTCTCACACACACACACACACACAAACTACCACAACTATACAAGAAAAATAAAATGAATGCGAAAAATTAAGAAAAGAAAGGGTAATCGGAGCTCCGGCGAGCTCGTCGGCAAAATTCCCTGGAGAAGATGATCGGGCATCGGAAGGTAAAAGCCCTTGGCACTTGGAGCAAGAATCTGGTGACATTTTAGCTTGAAAGCGTTTCGGTTGCCATAGATCTCATTCCAAAGTTTGAAAATCCACCTCCTTTAATGGAGGAATCTGGCCAGTCAGAAAGCTTGTGGAGAGAGAGAGAGAGAGCGGAGCTTTGGGATGTAATGGAGTTAACCGCTGAGGCGGCGGCCAAAGAGGAGGAGTGGGAGGGGAGTTGAGTGGCGTCGGGGAGGGCCGTGGAGGGGAGGAGAGGTGGGTGAGAGTGGTAGGGAAGCGTGGAGAGAGAGAGAGAGAGAAAAGAGAGTATTTTGATTCTATGTTTTATCAGGGCTGAATGTCATGTGCCATTAGGTACTTAACGACAAAAAAATGCCACATCAGCAATTTCCGTCCCAGTATGGATGGAATATGGGGGCAGGTGCCTTAAAAGGGGCATTTTGAAAGTCTAGGTGTTTAATTGATACTAAATAAAGTTCAGGTGTTTCGGTGAATTGAGTGCAAAGTTCAAGTGTCATAAAGTTCAGGTGTTTCGGTGACATTGAGTGCAAAGTTCAAGTGTCATTTTGAAATTTTCTCTATAGATAATGTCATCATTTAACCCCCTGAAAATGCTGAGATTGGCCTTCCCCATTGTATAAATATACAAACCCACTTTAATCACACATCTTTTCGCTCATTCTCTTCACGAAGCACTATTTCCTCGCTGTGTTGTTTTTCCATTTACTTTATACCTTATAAAAAGTCAAAATTTGTTTTTTCATTTTTTTTTTCTTATATTCTTTGGTTGTCAACAATGAAATGTGGTCTTGTAGCAATGAAAAAAGTGTTTCAAAACTAAGAAATTTTTTTGCAAATGTGGAGCTAATTAGGCAATCAAAGTGCATTATTTTTTTGAACTGAAAAAAAAGATGTCCAAAAAAAATCAAAGTGCATTATGGATAACCATAGTGTCCAAAAAACTCTGTGCACATTTTTTTTAATCGGCAAAAGAAGTTTTATTGATCCATGAAAGATTAAAAGAGCTAAAGCACGAAGACATCACATCGAGAAAAATACCTTCCAGCTATGTTGGCACCTAGACCCCTGACAATCATATGCCGTCTTAAGACATTGCCTGAACAACTCCAACTTTTGGTTTTCCTTTTATCTTATACTGCCATTTTGCAAACCTTCAACTTCCTAATTCCTTGAGACATCTTTGAAATCCGTCACATTGTAGTACCTTAGATTATTTAGCTTTTTGTCCACAGAGCCACCATATCCAGTTGCAATCTATGTTACGCGGACTCTCGTAATGGTATAAAGTATCTGTGTCGGACACTCGACACTTGGATAAGGGTGTGGGATGTGTCTGATAAGTTTAGTAAGACACTTCGATAGAAAACCTAATTGTAATTCAATTTTATCATGGAAGTATGCATAAACCTCTCTTATTATCCATGAAACACGCTATAGAACCTTAAAGCACCATTTTACGTCAGAAAATACACAAAAAAACATAGAAACAAATTTGAATATTTTGCCGTTGTCCCCGTGTCCTTGAAATGAGAAATAGTTGAATCCGACACCTAGATACATACCCACACCTGACACCTGTACCCGAGTCCAGTAACATAGGTTGCAATACATTTACCAAAACTCATGCCCATAGTTGAATTACAAGTACTGTAACATACTAAATTTCCAGTCATTACCAAAATGTAAGGCAAGAAAGAAAAACAATAAATACTCATGGCCATCCCACTGTAATATGACAAAATCCTACATGTTCAATAACCCAAAAAAAACTCACTGCACGTATATCAAAAACACTTGAAATGTTCTATATTCTTCTATGCCATCCTCTGAGAATGGTTCCTTCCCAAAGCAACAAGTGTGTTCATAAAAAAAAATATATGGTGTTTGGCATGGCCTCCAACCAACATCATTTCTAGAAACCCCGCATTTCAGACATCTTATCTTAATTTTAAAACCTCCCAATTTTAGACAACCCCCAACATCAAAACTTATCTTTTTCCAGTTTGAGAAACCCCAGAGGCGGCTCCACCCTTATCAAAGGGTGGTCACTTGAACACCCTCATGAGAAAATTTGTTTAGAAATACATGTAAAAAATTTAGTTGTAATTTAGTATAGCCATTGTTGAACACCGTACTTAAAAATATTTGAACCTTAGCTCAACAAATCAGTCCACAAATCAATTTTATGTAAACAACCAACTAAAGTCTAAAGTCTTTCCGTATATTTTATATTAATGTGATAAACTTATATTGGATTTTGTTTAAACATTTATACTATGAACACTCACCAATCCCAATAATTCACAATAGAATCCTTAATACACCAGTTCAAAACGAATAGCACACTCTTTATGACAAAAATTAGAAAAATCAAGAAAAAAAGTATTTATTGTATTGATATCGTTTTATGATGTCTGAGTAACAATAAACTCTCTATATAAAAAAATAAATATCCGTGCGAACCTATTCGGCACAAAAATTTCTATAATAAATATTAGTGTATTTATCTCCTGATTCAATTTTACTTGACCTAATAATATAGAATTCGCCAAGAAAAGTTGTGGCATCTTATGTATTTTCATATCATTTAGCCTCATTGTTCACACTAATACATGAAAAATTTGTATGTGTATACTAAGGATGGAGCGGCACTGAGAAACCCCTGAAAAAAACCCAAATACCGATAACCCCCAACATCGAAAACCTCTATTCTTTCCAGTTTGAGAAACCCCCGAAATCAAAGAAAAGAGGAACATCAAAGAAAACCCCAAGTTTCAGAAAATTGAAACGTACCTGGGGCGCACTTCGATCTTCCACTTCAGATCTCCAGACTGTCAAACTAGGGTTTTTGCACTTCGATCTCCATCTCCGAACGCACTGAAAATGTCGATGTTAGATGTATTTTCAACGATTTCCTTGTGATTCTCTCTCTCTCTCTCTCTCTCTCTCTCTCTCTCTCTCTGCATGGGAATGGTGTGTTCAAATGATCGAAAGGGGTCTGAGAGCATCTCCTACCACTCTTCAAATCTTCAAAATGAAGAACGGAAGTGACATATCAAGGGGAGATTTTGTAAATTTATACCCATTTTTCCTCAAAAAGTTGTACTGTTTGGAGGGGCCATCCTCCTTTTTGTCACATCCATTCTTCAAATTTATTTTTCTTCAAAACAAATTTGAAGAACCAGTTCTCCAAAAAGGAGGATGGGTCCCTCCAAAAAGTATAACCTTTTGAGCAAAAGAGGACATAAATTACAAAATCTCTCCTTGATATGTCACTTATGTTCTTCATTTTGAAGGAAAACTCCATGGTTGGAGATGCTCTAACTATTTGTTGACCCGTCTCTCACTCTCCCCCTGTTACCTTCTGGGCTCGTTTGGATGAGGGTTTCCACCCCCGACTATTTCATCCTCCTCTCTTCATCCTGGTCCCACCCCATATCCTTTGGTTGGGAGCACCAAAACCACCCCCGACTAACTAATCCGGCGTCCCCTTCATCCTCTTTCTCCCTGACTAAATAAAAGCGGGGGGGCTTATGTTTAGTCATGGGGGATGAGGGTGGTCAAATTACTTGGGTACCCCCACATCAACCAACAAACAGAGATCAACTTTTTCAGATCTAGAAATTAATTTCAAAAAATAAAAACAATTAGGAAAAATATATATATACATACATATATATATATATATATGTGGTTCTAGGTTCAGGAAGAACCATCGTCGTCATTTTCGATTTCGTCAGACCATCGCCGTCGTTTGCGACAGACATCGTCGTCGGACCAGTCGTCTGGTTCTATGTTCAGGAAGAAGAAGAAAGAAATCAAGAACGGCTCTCTCTCTCTCTCCTATATTGTAAGTGTAAAAATTACACTTTATCACCTCAATTTAATTTAATTTGGCAATCTAAACTATGACCCAATATTATAAAAAACAGAAGAAAAAAAAACTAGTTACTATTACTATAAAACTAATTTTTCATTTATTAGAAACAAAAAATATATATAATTTTAATATTTAATATTCTTAACTTATATAAAAAATAAATTAAAATGATTTTTACATTATCTACCCTTCTTATCCCCTTTTTACATTATCTACCCTTCTTATGTTTAGTCATGGGGGATGAGGGTGGTCGAATTACTTGGGTACCCCCACATCAACCAACAAACAGAGATCAACTTTTTCAGACCTAGAAATTAATTTCAAAAAATACAAACAATTAGGAAAAAAAAAAAACATATCTGGTTCTAGGTTCAGGAAGAACCATCGCCGTCATTTTCGATTTCGTCGGACCAGTCGTCTGGTTCTATGTTCAGGAAGAAGAAGAAAGAAATAAAGAACGGCTCTCTCTCCCCTAAATTGTAAGTGTAAAAAATACACTTTATCCCCTCAATTTAATTTATTTTGGCAATCTAAACTATGACCCCATATTATAAAAAAACAGAAGAAAAAAAACTAGTAACTATTACTATAAAACTAATTTTTCGTTTATTAGAAACAAATATATATATAATTTTAATATTTAATATTCTTAATTTATATAAAAAAATAAATTAAAATAATTTTTACATTATCTACCCTTCTTATCCCCTTTTTCAATCTTTCATCTAAATCATCGACTATTTAATCCCCCCTTCTTATATGTCACATCAGTGTATGGCCATCATTTGTATTTAATCCCCTTTACTATTTAATCCCTCCAAAACTAATACGTCATCCAAACGGGCCGAAACTGGTTGAAAATTTTGGAAATTTTTTAGAATTTTACCATAATTTTTGTTTGTTGGCTTATTGAATTACTTTTGTAACGTCTTTCGGATTGAAAAATAAAGTACTTCTGCGTATTATTTTTTATTATGTCAAATTAAACTATTATTTTTAATTTTTTATTATGTCAAATTAAACTACTAATCGAGATTTTTAATTCGATACAAAAAAATGAAAAAAATTTATACTTTAAAATTTTACATTGTTGGCCTGTTGCCTTGTTGAGTTGTTTTGCAATATCCTTCGGATAAAATAAAATACTTCTACGTATTTTTTTTTGGCACCAAATTAAATTTCTAATCGAGATCTTTAATTCGATACAAAAAAATTTTAAAAAAGTTATACTTTAATATTTTACATTATTAGCTTGTTGGCTTATTGAGTTACTTTGCAATATCCTTCAGATCAAAAAATAAAGTACTTCCGCGTATAATTTTTTATTTTTTTTTCACCAAATTAAACTACTAATCGAGATCTTTAATTCGATATAAAATAATTTAAATTTTTGTTATATGTTAGAATTTGACATTGTTGGGGTATAATATAAAAATTATTAATATAATATGTTACAAATAAATTGAAACATATTAGGAGGTATATTTCGAAAAAAAATTAAAATTCTTTTTAACATGTGTTAAATTTTATTTTATATAAAATTATTATAATTAAAAAATTAATAAGTTTTGTATTTAATATAAGTAAAAAACACATAATTAGAAAAAAAAAAGTAAAAAATTAGGCGGTATGCATAATTATTAAAATGAATAATTAAAAAAATAATTAATCTTTTTATTTTAGATATAATTAATAAAAAAATATTATATCATATTTATTGACAAGTATAATTAATATAATTAGTCTTGTATTTATATATTTATTTTATTGTAAAATCTAATATGACCCATGCACACAAATACTCCTTACTATCCCCTCCATAAATTCATACTAAACAAGTATTATTTACATTATGCAGCCAACCTTATGCCCTTTATCACAAATTCATACTAAACAAGTATTATTTAATCTCGTCCATAAATGTTACATCAATGTGGTTCCACCTACTAAATGATACCCCTTACTATCTTATCCTCTAAGGCCCCGATTGGATAAAGCTAAAACTGGGGGTAAAAAATTATCACCCTGATAAGGGGTGGGTCCCAGTGGGTCCAAACTATTTGTCTTGGTTTGGCAATCAAAATGTGACCCCTGATAAACTTTCACCCCCGATAAATTTTCACTCCTTAGAGGACTTCTCCGGCATAATTTTTTGGCACCCCTCACCCTACCCAAAAATTATCCGGGAGAAGAGGGTGGGTTTTTTTACCCTAACACCCCTCCTTATCCCTCTCCTCCATCAGTCAACACAAACTGGAGGAATTCCACGAAGCTCGCCGGAATTTGGATCTGAGAGGGCCGAATGATGACAGATTTCAGCCAAAAACAGCCGAAAAAATAAATTACAACAAACAAATTACAACAGTAATTCCAGCCAAAAACAGCCAAAAAAATTACAACAAGAATTGGTACCAAAAAATTACAACAAGAATTGGTACCAAAAAATTACAACAAAACTTTAATTAAAAAATAAATTACAACAAAACTTTAATTAAAAATAAATTACAAGGAATCCTAAAAATTCATTTTTACCTTCCCAAAATCAAATTATTTGTGTAGGCAAGAGAAATGAGGCAGATCTGATTTCCAGTCGGACAAATCCTTGGATTTTGTCGGACCTCCATTCTATTTTTCGAATGGCATCGAACCTCCATAATGCCCTTAGTTCTTGGACCTAATTTCCAGTCAGAGGTAGACGAGGGAGAGATTTGTTGATGGTTTGGGTTGATCGGTGAGTGAGTGTGAGAGGGAGAGAACAGATCTATTTTTTGCAAGAGAGAGAGATGGGCGAGAGACAGACGGTTATCTAGGAGTCAGTGGGGAAAATATGTAGGATAATTAATCATGTGGTTTGTTTCCCACAATGCCTAGAATGTTCTCGAGACAATCCAATGGCCTGGAATCTTTTGAGACAATCCAAAGGCCCTAAGTATGGGGTATTGGTTAATTATTTATTTTATTATAGTTTAAAATTGCCCAAAATTAATTAAATATGTTGAGTTTTGCATTTATATAATAAATTAAATGCATAATCAAGTTTAACACTATACAAGGACAATATGGTCATTTGACAGCTTTTCCCATCATTCACCCCTTCTTATTTATAAAACATCCAAACAAAGTCAAAAGTTATCCCCATGTTTAATCTTTCATCCAAACTATCTATCATTTTTTATCTCCCTCTATAAACATCACATCAATGTGGGTCAACCCTCCAAAAATAATATCACATCTTATCTTATCCCCCTCTATAACTTATCACCCTGAAATTTTAGCTCCATCCAAACGGTCTCTTACTATTTTATCCCCCTTAAAACTCATCCCGCATCTAATCAGGGCCTAAGAAAATTGTTGGCAGTCTTTCGCATGATAAAGTTGTTGGTGTTACTTCAGAATACAAATCAACTTACATGAAAAAGGTTCCACAATTTCTAAGTTCAAATACCTTACTTACTACGAACAAAGGTTCCACAAGATTTGTCCATGCAACTTCAAACTCTTCTACCGTTGGCATTGACATGTATTTCTCAAAGTCACCTAAGAGCATCCCCGGCCAATGGCATACTCAAATTTTGGCATTTTGATACTCAAAAAAAGGCTCACAATGACATTTGGATAAATACTCAAAGTTAGCAACATTTTTTTATAAATACTCAAATTTTGGCATTTGGATACTCAAATGCCGTGTTCAGTTGGGGTTTCCGAACCGGATTTTGAGAATCTTGCCTTGTTCGGTTTCCCCAACCAGTTTTCTGCCTTTTTTTTTTTTTTTTTTTTTAGTCACCGTACAACAAAACCCCCCAAACCCAATCCAAACCAACCATAACCCACTTCATCCGTACGCTATCAGGCGGTGTTATAACCACCCTTGTTTGGATGCTTACCCAAAGTCAATGAGGATTTCTACAGCCGTACGCTATCAGGCGGTGTTAAAACCACCTTTGTTTCCTCCATCGTCATCCTCTTGCTTTTCCTCTCTGAGCTAGGTTTGTTTTCTCTTGATTTCTATCTATATATATGTTGGCTTCTTCTCCTAATCTAGGGAAATGGGACCCAGGGATAGGGACCCCCCACTACACTCACACTGACGCGGAGACCCACCACAAGGACCTTTTGGGTTTCTGACGGTTTTCAAAACCGGATTCTCAAAACCCCAATCAAATAAGGTGAAAAATACCAATATTTTTTCTTCTTTTAATTATGGACAAAATGTAAGCAATTTTCTGTAGGTGAGCATACATAGATCCTAAAATTAGATATGGTATATTGTCAAATAAGGTTCGAGTGGTGTCGGTATTACCCTTGTGATCATCTAACAAATATGACTGGGTAATTGATAAATCTCTGTTAGCGTGTAATTGAGTTATTTTGAGACCATGTAATTAGGTACATGTCTTTGTAGAAAATCACTTCATAGTAAACACGAAGCTATCCAATGTGGTCTCTTGTATTTTACTGCATCCACCCATTGGTCAATTTTTTTGATTGCCCTGTCTTTAATGGGTTCTTTTTGGTAATCATATATGTTGTATAAGAATGTGGTTTATCTATCTACCCGACTGCAATTTCAGTTTTTTGGTGCGGTAATCGACAAATTCGGTTTCCTTACGATTACTGATTATGGTTTTCGGTTATATTAGTTTTAATTACTTGTTTCTGTAATCATTAAAAAAAAAATTAAGTTGGGGCATGAAGTCGTAGTCCATACCTAGTTTTAGGAAAATTAAAGTGATACGCCGCCAAAGTGGTCTCTATCACAGAGATTTTCCTAAATTTAAAGGTAACAATTTTGGATTACAGAAAGTTATGTTTGGATCCATGCAGATAGTGATCGGTCCAAAGGAAGATTATTATTTGGCCAGATTTAAACGGTATAAGGTAGTTAATTTTTTAGGATTTACCTATGCGTTCAAAAGTCGGCCCCCAATGGAAGGCTTTTGATTGGCAAGACCTATTTATATTGTTCATGTTAACCAGCCTTATTTGAGAAGATCACTCGCATGTTGTAATTACTGTCCAAAGACATGATTATGATGATGCGTTAGTTTCTCGAACAGGTCCACCATTAAAGACATCAATGTCAAAAAACAAATTATGTCTATTTGCCTAATTGTTTGCCTCTACAATTAGACTAAGTTTTGCATGATAATTATAAACAAGTTTCTTATTTTTATCATCGCATTGTTGATATTTGTTGATCGTGAGCTTCTCTTTTGTATTGTTTTTAGTGGATATATCTTCTATATCTATCAATTTGAGTAACATTCCCACTTATTCCCATGGCTATTTGGGCACTAAGAAAAGAAAATTCAATCATAAGGCCAAGGGAACTTCACATGCTGGGATTTCACAGACAAATGTGCAACATAATTAGGATAAAGTTATTCCCTTCTTTTTTTTTTTGCAAAAAGGTTGATGGTCATGTGAAGAAAGATTGTCCCAAGTATCATAATTGGCTCTTGAAGAAAGGTAATCAATTTATTTTTCTTTGGTGTGAATTTAATTTAGCTGAAGTACCACTTTACACTTGGTGGATTGATACAGGTGAGACTATTCACATAAGTGTGTCCATGCGGGGTTGTCTACGGAATCGAACACCTAGTGATGCCGAAAGGTTCATTTATATGGGCAATGGCAATAAAGTTTGTGTTGAGGCAATTTGAGTTTTTAGATTGGATTTGGATGAGATTGATTATGTACCGTCATTTAGACGGAATTTAATTTCTATTTCCAGTTTGGACAAATCCGGTTATACTTGTTCATTTGGACAAGGAGGTTTTAGTCTCTATCAAAATTCAAATATTATTGGTATTGGATCTCTAATTGTAGTTTATATAAATTAGACTTGGATGCAGCTCACTTAAAATTTAATGAAACTTTACATGTTAACAACTATGGTACCAAGCGAAAATTAATTAATGAGAACTCCTTCGTGTTGTGGCACAAGCATTTGGGAGAATTGAAAGGCCTGTGTCAAGTGAAATTCTAGATCCTATTGATTTTTCAGATTTTAAAATTTGTGTTGATTGTATAAAGGGGAAGCAAACAAACATAAGGAAATGTGGTGCCAAAAGGAGTTTAGATGTTTTAGAAGTGATACATACCGATATTTGTGGTCCATTCCCTATGGCTTCTTTGAATGGTCAACGGTATTTTATCACTTTTACAGATAACTATTCTCGTTATGGGTATTTGTTTTTTATACATGAAAAACAGGCGCTGGACGTATTTAAGGCCTATAAAGTAGAAGTTGAAAATCAACTTAATAAGAAAATTAAGGCTATTAGATCTGATCGTGGTGGTGAGTACTACGATAGATATGATGGATCAGGCGAACAACATCCAAGGCCTTTTGCGAGATACTTGGAAGAATGTGGGATCGTACCTCAATACACCATGCTAGGGAAACCACGTCAAAATGGCGTATCTAAGAGACCAAACCGAACCCTTTAAGGATATGGTTAGAAGTATGATAAGCAAGTGCTCTTTACCAGATTCTCTTTGGGGAGAAGCCTTAAAGACTGCAGTTTATATTCTTAATCGAGTACCGAGTAAAGCAGTAGCTAAAACCCCATACGAGTTGTTGACTGGAAAGAAGCCTAGTGTGGACGCTGCCACAACCGAGAGCGACTTCGCCGATTCGAAAAATTGATTTTGTTTTGGAGTCGCCACCCGAATTTGTGGAAAATTACCCAAGAAACCATTTTTGAAAAATTGTGACTTCCGTGCCATATTTAGACAAAAGCTTTGATCATTTTAAAAAGGTTCTTGGGTTCGGAGCTAGGTTATGAGAGGGAAGGGGTTTTACGGCACCCCCCTCGCCCTACACAAAATCAGTCTCTACTTTAATGTTTGTGGGATTTTATAAAATATTTTATTATAAAACTTTACACGTAAGGTGATAGGGAACAAGGAAAATATTTTAAAAATATAACATGCAAAAGGAAGATGAATATTAAATGTTATGCAAAAAAAAAATTTAAAAGGAAGAATTTTAAAACTAACCACAATTCACCATTACACCTTTCACATCAACTTTTACCTTCCCTTTACATCTTTCACATCAACTTTTACCTTCTCTTTACACTTTTCACATCAATTTTTACTTTCATTTTCTAAAATTATCCTCCACTTTTACCCATTAACTCTTTACCGAATAAATTTTCAAAAGGGCAAAATGATAATTGTACAAACTTTTACCCATCAACTTTTCAAAACACACACTTATTAAAGGACAACCCAAAATGAAAATGTCGACAATAACAAAGGGACGAAAGGAGTAACTTTCTATATTTCATAATACTTGAGCTTCACAATCACCGCTAAATTTTTTTTTGGTTCTACAGTTTCATGTCAGTTAAATTTTCTAGATTTGTTAAGGGGGACTTTAATAATCATTCTCGGAAGCACAATAACTTATGTTTTCATCCCCAAATTCAAAATGATCCAAATTTACCCTTGCATGCATATATTTTCATAATGTGGGACTAAATCACGTTGCCTATAATAGGCATAGATTTTTGGGACCTAAAACTTAAAGTTTGAGGTCTTAATTATGATTTTGTCAAACAAAATCTCATGCAAACAAAATCTCACATCATAATACGTTATCCCACAGTCATTTGAAATTAGGATGACTGAAACACCGCACCCTAAACCACCAGTATACACATACATTAAACCAAACCAAACTAAACCGAGCCTTATGTCCCAAATCAATTGGGGTCGGTACATGAATCATTTTCCTCCACTGAACTCTATCACGTGTTGCTTCCTCACTTAGCCCTGGTAGACTCAAATCCTTGCGCACTCCCGCATCTAAAGTCAATTTGGGTCTTCCCTTCCCCGGAACGTTGCTACTCAAAGCTATCCTATCCGTTCTCTTAACTACTGCATCCACTGGTCTCCGATAGACATGCCCAAACCACCTAAGCCTATTTTCCCTCAACTTCTCCTCTATAGGTACTACACCTACCATCTCACAGACTGTTTCATTTCTAATCCTATCTCGTCTAGTCTTACCACACATCCACCTCAACATTCTCATTTCCGATACACTTATCTTGTTCACCTGCTGTTTTTTAATAGGCCAGCATTCTGTCCCGTAAAGCATCGCTAGTCTTATGGCAGCATACACATACATTATCTCAAAGAAAAGACCATCCTGATGTCAACATTCATTGTTGTCGTCATCTATCGTTGCCATCTGCCAGGGTCAGAATCGTCGAAAAACATTGACCAATGAAGGAGAGGACGATTTCTCGATGACCCAAGCTTTTATGTTCCTCGATTCGTCTTTCTCTTCCCCTCGCCATCCGTCCTCTCGATCGCCCACCACCGTTCTTCATCGTCGGCTGAGTTGCCATGCTTCATCCGAAATCGCAGGGATGGACTCCGTCCCAAATCACAGTGCTCCATCCTAAATCACTTTGCTTCATCATTGTATCCGTCACTATCAAATGGGATCGATTTTTTGTTTTGTTTTGTGATTTACATAGTGGAAGGAGAAGGGCAGATGGTAAGAAATCGCCGACACCGTCATTCATTGTCGTCGCCCCACCACCGTCCTTCATCGCCGACTCCATTGAATTTTCACATATCCGTTGATTGGAACATGGTGTCATTAAATGAACGTTATAGTTTATATGTTTTTTTTATCTTTGTTATTTTAATCACGATAGTCATATATAGTACCAATTCTACCATCTTTACTGGTATGGAATTAATTTTTACCACAATCACTTGATGTTTGATGTTTGGATTAGGTAAGCCATATTTTTACCATGATTATGCTCAATTTTACCATATTGATTTGCTTTTGGATTGATTTATTACCACATTTTAGTTTATATACTTTTTGATATGTATTATTTTAACCATGATTTTCCTACAAAGTACCAATTTTGCCATCTTTACTAATGTGGTGTGTTTTTTTAACGCAATCATTTGATGTTTGACTCACGAATATCATTTTTTACCATGATTATTCCTAATTTTATCATATATTTACTGAGTTCGAATTGATTTTTTACCACAATTACTCAGTTATTGATTTACCTTTGCTTTTTTTTTTTTTACCATGATTTCAAATTTCTCCATCTTCACTATGGTGATTTTGTTTTTTACCATAAACTTGGTGTTTGGCTCACGTATGCCATTAAAATTGGTGTTTGACTCATGTATGCCATTTTTACCATATTTACTGGTGGAAATTTAATTTTTTTTGCTTGGTTGTCCATAATTTTACCTCACATTGGTAACAAATTTTTGAATTTGAAATCTCTTTTGTTATCTCTCTTAATGGATGTGATTGAATCCATTAAATTAAGAAATGATTAAATCCCACTAAATTAGGAAGTTATTTAATCCCACTAAATTAGGAAGTTATTTAATCGTGTATATGTCGATATCATAGTAAAAGGGTACAAAAGGTCTTTCACAATGAAAAATGATGAAAACATTATTTCGAATAGTGACCGAAATGAAAACTTACGTGGTGCCTAAAAAAAGAATAATTATTTCATTACCTAATTTATTATTAGTTATATAATATACATAGTAATAAGACCCAAAGGAGTACACAATTATACCGGTAACGATATAAATACCGTAACAATTACAAAAGAGAGACAACTACCGATACCGATATAATATTCAGAACCTTATAATTCTAAGCATAGGAATGCAAAATAAAATAAGGTACTCCCTCTGTCCCTTAATAAGTGTGTGTTTTGAATCAGTGGGTACATTTTCTATTTTGCCCTTAAAAGTAGATTCATTTTTGGAAAGTTAGTGGATATTATTATATTGATAAGGGTAAGTAGTGGAAAGTATATGTAAAAGTTGTTAAAGTTGATGTGAGAGAAAAAAATTTGGAATTACGAGGTAACACACTTAAAAAGAGACGGAGGTAGTACCAAGTACCGATATAATATTCAGAACCTTATAATTCTAAGAATAGGAATGCAAAATAAAATAGGGTACCAAATGCTCCGTTGATGACATGACTGTATTTTAATTTTATTTACTACTCGTAATCTTTTTTTTTTTTTAACACCAATAAAAAAAGATGCTCTTGTGGGGACTTCATTGCATCGGTAGGCTCTGGTCCCAGGGTAACTGGTTGCCGCTAGATTTAACCCAACCCAAAGGAAGGAACCTACCACCGGGCACCAGTGGAGTGCATCACTCGTAATCTTTTTTGGGCCATAAAAGGCTTTGTTTGATACCTAGGAAAAAAAAGGAAATGGGTTGAGAGGAAAAAGAAAAAAAAAATAACTAAATTAAACTATTTTAACTATTTTTTTTTTCTTAACTTTCGTCAAACTTTTATTTTTTGGAAAATGCTAACGTGTGCCCAATAGGCACATACATGTTAAAGTTGAAAAAGTGTATTGAAAAGTATAAAAGTGTATTGAAAAATATAAAAGGTGTATTGAAGTGTATATTTTTTTTGTTTATTTATGTGTTTATTGTACACATGTTAACAATACCCTTTTTTTTTCTTTTACCTTTCTTTTATTTTATTTTATTTCCTCTTTTTTTGTTTTTCCTAGTCATCAAACAGAGCGTTACCCTCGTCGGGAAAAATTGCTTGTTGGAGTCTCTTCAAGGAAACACAAACGCGTAAGAGCAACTCCAACACATGCCATTTTCTTTAAAATGAAGAGTGGAAGTGACATATTAAAGGGAGATTTTGTAATTTATGTCCTCTTTTAATCAAAAAGTTGTATTGTTTGGAGGGACCCATCCACTTTTTTGTCACATCCACTCTTTAAATTTAATTTTGACTCTTTGCTTAAAGAGTCAAAATTAAATTTAAAGAGTGGATGTGACAAAAAAGTGGA
>JAXBDA010007561.1:0-17247 GCA_036023075.1 Gaultheria prostrata
TCCAATGAATCTGGACATTAAAATGAACCAGATTCATTGGAGATAAAATCACCTCCCCACCTCATTTGATAAAATGAACCTCATTTTATCACTTCCACCTCATTTTATCAAATGGCAAACTCACCCTAAGATATTCTGTTAAATAAACTCTATTAGAAACAAATGCTATATAGATATCTCAAGATCGGGACACTTGGACTCATAGAGGGTGTTTGTATTGCTTTTCCCATTTTCTTTTTTTACATTTTACCATTTTGGGTGTTTGGATGTGCACATGCAAAATGCATTCCCCCAAAAATCATTTTCCATTTTTGACGTTAGAGGAGAAGAGAAGCCAGAAATAGGGTCCGAGGAGCTTTTTGACTTCTCATTTTTGACTTTCCCATTTTGATTAACATTAAAGACCTACAGAATGTTTTCCAACCATATCTCCCAAACACTACTGTTGTCGCAAAATGTTCTGGCCATAATCCAAAGAGCCAAAAATGCAAAAACAAACTGCAAAAAGTAAAAAAATGTGGCTTCCAAACACCCCCTAGTATGGAAGGCAAGAAATAGAGACCATTTTGAACATCTTCCCAGAGAACCCTCCACGGTTTTAGAACATAGTGTTTCTGGGTGGGACAAATTTAGACTTGTGAATGATATGAGGGGAGGGGCAGCCCACCGTGTAACACCCCCCTTCGATCTGGAAACCACCCGATGGGGATTTTATCAAGCTTAATGTTGATGGAGCTTTGAACGTGAATAATAATGTGGGGGGCCTGGGGCTAGTTGCAAGAGATATCAGAGGTATGCTACTTGGAGCCAAAATGGAATCTATGAAAAGGTATCTTTTCTGTTCGAGCTATTGAGGCCCTAGATTTTTGACGTGCGTTTGAAACAGCTTTGGAATGGAATTATTCTCATATTATTGAAGGAGATGCACTACAAGTGGTTCTGGCTCTCAATCGTTTGAAGACTTATGCGGATTGTGACTCCATTATTTTAGATTGTCTTCATCTTGCTTCCTTTTTCTCTTCTTGTTCGTTTACTCATGCTAAACGCAATTGTAACAGGGTAGCACATTCTGTGGCTAGGCATTCCCTGTCAGATGTTAGTTCAGTTTGCTGGTGGGGGGATTATCCCCATTGGCTTTCCTCGCTAACTCTTGAAGATATTAAGGCTTTTCGCCCGTCTTCCTCGGAATAAAATGTTTGTTTCCAGTGAAAAAAAAAACCCCATCCCCTAGTACACTATGAAGTGTTCCAAATTACATGAAAGAGCCACTGATGATCTGGCAATCAAATTGACCCACAGGAACACCGTAATGGCTTTAGATTCAATTGGCCTACCTATGTTGTACGGCATAGAACCCCTGGTGTGCTCCTTCTCTTCCTGAATTTCCAGATTGTTTTGGGTCTGTTTTTGGTGTCTCCTTCATCAACTTTTTAGTTTTCATTTCAAAGCAAATGAAATGCAACCATACTGATATCATATAATACACCTTTCTGGAGAGGTCTTTAAGAGTGGGACGTGGCTAGACTTGGCAAATTACTTTGCAATGAGAGGACAAGTTGTTGTTTTGAGTTTGTTAATGTCTTGTGTAATTTTGATGTATCTTCCTTATTTCTGTGCGGAAGAAACTTATAACCTTGCCCTGCCCCTGCCTTCTTTCTGATAAAATACATCAAAAAATAATAAAAGTAAGCTGGCATTAACGAGGGGCCACTTGTAGTAGTGACCAGGGACATGAACGAACCTAGCTACTGGTCACTATGATATTCGGGAAACATGTGCCGTTGAAGATGCTACCAAAGGTACAATGAGGCAAGCAGCCTCCTGATCACACTTGTCATTTTATGTGCTTATGTTCTTGGAATCTTTCTGTATCTTAAGTGTTCACTGTATACCTGCTGCTGGAAGCTCCGTTCCCTGTGTTTATCTTTTAGATTGACTGACTAGTTGCGGCTGACCATTGTCATAGGGTGCTCACCGTTCCTTAGCTCGTGCTCGTGCTGCTCTTAAATATATTATACTGGCTTTATCAGGGCATATGGATGACATAATCGCCAAATATAAGGTATTAGATCCTACTTTTACGTTTTACCTTTTTTCATGTCATGTTTTCTTCTTCTTGTGTAGCTTCAAATCTTTTTCGCGAAGATACCCTTAGCAAAATTTAGCATTTTCATTGCAACTTCACGCCCTTACATGTGCAGAAATCTTGGTTGCGAAATCAGCTCTCTATTCTTTATGTTTCTTTCTTTTTTCTTGGTCATTTTATACTTTTTTCTCTCAAAAGTTTTACTCGAAGAACTTCATCCCCCAATTTTAATTCTTCTATTTGACTGATATGTTACAATTAAAGTGGTCCAGGAGTCCAGCTCATTAAGTCGACTGTAATGGATTCTGGAAATCTAATTCTGGTGTACTCCTTAAAATCACAAGGGAGTTATATAACTAATGTGGAATGGTTCTCAAGTATAATTCAATATGGAGTTCATCATGCAACGTATTAGCTTGTATCTGTTCTATATTTAGCAGAATTTTTCCGTAGTTGCCATTGGCATTCTCTCTACATCTGTTTTCTTTTTTCCGTAGTTGCCATTGGCATTCTCTCTACATCTGTTTTCTCTCTTCAGCCTATCTCAGTCGTAGTTAAAAAACCTAGTATTAGCTCAAGTGTGAATCAGATTATGAAATGGGTAGAGCTTGTCATATCTCCATTAACAAGCTCGACTGCATTTGCTGACTTATGCATGTCTGGGGGCTATTAAATGGTTGGGGACAAAATAATAAGTTAACCCTCTTTGGCCTGCTGGCTTAGCACTTTTGGCTGATGTAAGCTCTTTATTGTGCATGATTCAGGATGTTAAGCACCGGATTCTGTTTCTTCTGGAGATGCTAGAGCCTTTTCTTGATCCTGCCATAACGCCGATGAAGAGCCCAATTGCCTTTGGAAACGTGTCTCCAGTTTTCCAGGAACAGCAGGAACAGACCTGTGGAATTGCAATTAATGTTATTCGCACAGCAGTAAGAAAGCCTGCTGTTCTCTCATCCTTGGAATCTGAATGGAGGCGTGGTTCAGTTGCTCCTAGGTGATTGATATACTTACTTTTGAACTTCCTTGGAATTTCTTCATCGTGTGAGGTATTTCAAGAACATCAACACGTTTTTGCAGTTGGAAGAGGATTCATGCCATAACGCTTTGCATTGCTATTTGCCTAGCAAAATTTTCCTGCTGCAGGATTTTTCCACTTACTATATAGAACTCGAGAATTGAGATTTTATGTATGCTGTAGAGGACGCGACCTTGGACAAAGCAGAGCAGAGAGAACGATTCATCAGACCATTGCTAGTTATTGGGATAGGAACATTCCCCGAGAAGTTGCAAAAGTAGTATATTGGTTAATTATAACTTCCAAAACTGGTATAAGAGACTGAGCAGCCTCTCCACTCATTGCCAATTGGTTTTGAGTTGGATATTTTAACAGTGCCAAATCTTTTCATGCTCATTTTTTGAATTAAAATTCATGGGATGTTTTCAAACATTGTGCAAGAAGTTACTAGTTGGCATGTCATGCATGTACTTCCATGAGTTACGAAGTTCTTGATCTCAGAAATTGCCTGTTGATCTGAATAGGTTAGGGTGAAGTATTCAAGTTTTCCTTTGGGCAGTATAATATTTTCTTATGAACCAGTAATGAAATGATGCTTTTCTTTTGTGCAGTGTACTTCTCTCAATATTGGAACCTCACATGCGGCTACCTCCTGATATTGACCATTGCAAGTATCCTGTTGCTGAGCCTCGGGGGCAAGAAACAATAAATGTTTCACCTCTATCTTCTGTACCTCGCTTTGGTGGAGCCTCTTCAAAATCTAGTAACCAAGATAATGCTGATGGAAAGACAGATGCCGCTGATACCAGGATGGATATTATTGAAGATGTCAGTCTTTTCTTTGCACCATCAGAATTGAGGAACATGGCATTGACTTCTGTTTCTGGCAGCCCTGATAGAATGATCTTAGATTTGAGACGTGGGACCGTCAGCGCAGAAGATAAACATGTTGTTGAGAGAAATTGCAATAATCTGGTGAACAATGGGTTGGTATTTGATGCTGGTGGTTGTTCAGCTGAGTACTTCAATTTGCATGCAGATCATATGCAACTTATAAATTATCGGGATTGTGAGTTGCGGGCTTCTGAGTTTCAGCGTTTGGCTTTAGACTTGCAATCACAGCATCAGATTACTCCCGAGGGTCATGATGCTGCTCTAGATGCTTTGCTTTTGGCAGCCGAATGTTATGTTAATCCTTTCTTTCTGACTTCCTTCCGAGATGTTCCTAAGGTACCTAATAGGATGAACATTAGTGATATAAAAATCCCTGAAAAACATGAATTTGCAGTGACTAACAGTGTTTTGAAAAAGAACAACAACGACTTGGAAACAGTAGCTTTTCTTGAAAGGAGAAGGGACAAAATTGTTCTTGAAATTTTGCTTGAAGCTGCTGAATTGGACAAAAGATATCAGAAAACTATGTCAGATAGGGAATCATCTCCCATTTATGCTGAAGAAAATGAAGAAGTCATAAGTCTGTCCCAGCATGACATACTGTCTGCAGATGCTGTCACCTTGGTTCGACAGAATCAAGAAATAATATGCAAGTTTCTGATTCAACGTTTGCAGAAGGAGCAACACTCAATGCATGAAATACTTGTGCAAAGCCTTCTATTTTTGTTGCAGTCAGCAACTAAACTCTTCTGCTCTCCTGAAGATATTGTTGATATCATATTAGGGTCTGCTGAGCACTTGAGTGGGCTGCTTACATCTATTTATCATCATTTCAAGGGGGGGAATTTGCAGTTGGATTCAGGGAAGGTACATGAGGTGCAACGTCGGTGGATGCTTCTTCAAAGACTGGTAATTGCTTCAAGTGGTTGCGACGAGGCCCCCGACTTTACAATTACTGTGAATAATGGTTTTCGGTTTGCAAATCTAATTCCCTCTGCCACCTGGATGCAGAAAATACGTACATTCTCCTCTAGTACTTCCCCTCTAGTTAGGTTTCTTGGTTGGATGGCAATATCTCGTAATGCTAAACAGTATCTGAAGGAGCGGCTCTTCCTTGTGTCAGATCTGTCGCAGCTGATGTACTTACTATCTATTTTTGCAGATGAGCTTTCTCTAGTAGATAACATTGCTGAAGAGAACAATGAGAAAAAGATCCAACGAGTTGTCCAAGATGACAGAAGTATAAAAAATGGCTTTGAAATTCCGAGTCGACAGAATGCTGATTATTCTTTTCAAGCCATATACCCTGCTATAAGTCAGTTCTTTCCCAGTATGAGAAAGCAATTTGAAGAATTTGGAGAAATTATATTGCAGTCTGTAGGATTGCAGTTGAGATCTCTTTCATCTAGTGTCGTGCCAGACTTGTTGTGTTGGTTTTCTGATTTATGTTCATGGCCTTTCTTTCAGAAAGGCAAGGACCATTTTGTATACCAGAATAGTTCTAATAGTCTTAAAGGCTTTGTTGCGAAGAATGCAAAGGCAATCATCTTATACACACTTGAAGCCATCGTGATTGAACACATGGAAGCTATGGTTCCTGAAATCCCGAGAGTGGTACAAGTGCTTGTGTCCCTATCAAGAACCTCATACTGCGATGTGTCTTTTCTGGATTCCGTATTGCGGTTGTTAAAGCCAATCATCTCATATTCTCTACATAAGGTGTCTAATGAGGAAGAATTATTTACTGATGATTCCTGCATCAATTTCGAGTCCCTGTGCTTTGACGAGCTTTTTACTAATGTCAGAGAAAGTAACGAGAATGAAGGTTCAAACAATTATAACAGGGCACTAACAATTTTTATTTTAGCTACTGTATTTCCTGATTTGTCCTTCCACCGTAAAAGGGAAATTCTGCAGTGTTTAAGGGTGTGGGCTGATTTTGCTACTTCTGAGCCAACTACTTATTGTCATGATTACCTTTGTGCATTTCAGACTCTAATGGAAAGTTGCATGGTATTGCTAGTTGAGGCTTTAAGAGTCCATGGTGCTATCCCACTTAATATGCCCCTCCATTCTGATGTAAATATTGGTGTACCTGCTGATAATAGCTCAGAATCACATTTTGTGTTTCTTGATGAGGTCTGCGAGAGCCCTTGTGCAACTCAGATGTCTGAGAAACCAAAACGCAATGGCTTTGATGGTGTTATTTCACGGCAGAAGGTTTGTCATTTAGCTGTTGCAGAAGTAGAAGACTTTTCTAAAGACTTGGAGGGTCTCATTTCCAAGATTAGTCCAACTATTGAGCTCTGTTGGAAGATTCATCATCAGTTGGCAAAGAAGCTAACTGTAGCATCAGCACAATGTTATGTTTACTCGAGATGCTTATCTTCAATCACACATAAAGCCTACATTTCTGCTCCGATAGAGGATGAGAGTATCCTTCCATCTAAATCAGTTGACCAATTCGCAGATAATTGGAAAATTGCTCTGGAAGGACTCTCCAAAATGATTATTGTGTTGCAAGAAACCCACTGCTGGGAAGTGGCATCTGTGATGTTTGATTGTCTACTTAGAGTCCCTCGATGCTTTTCCCTTGATAGTGTGATTGTTACTGTCTGTAATGCAATAAAGAATTTTTCCTATAGTGGACCGACCATTGCTTGGCGTTTGCAGACTGATAAGTGGTTGTCACTTTTACTTGCACGAGGTATTGAGAGCCTTAAGGATGGTGAAATTCCGTTGGTCAATGTGCTCTGTTCAATGCTTGGTCATGCTGAGCCAGAACAGCGCTTTATTTCCCTTCAGCACCTGGGAAGACTTGTGGGTCAGGATGTGTACAGTGGGAAAACATTATTATCATCTATATCCCGCAATAACCCACTAGTTAATTTAGTCTCTGAGCCAATTTTGAAGATTCTCGTTTCAAGCTCATGGGATCGTGTGGCTGTGGTGGCATCGTCTGATATGTCGTTACTTTTAAGAACTCGTGCAATGTTACTCCTCGTTGACTATGTTCCTTATTCCGAGAGGCACCAGTTACAGTCTCTTCTTGCATCAGCTGATCGTGTTCTTTATGGTTTGGGAAGATTTGCACATACGACATGTGATGGCCCATTAGTACAACTTTCATTAGCAATCCTAGCCAGTGTTTGCCTGCACTCTCCTGCTGAAGATATTTCTCTGATTCCTCAAGAAGTTTGGAAAAGCATTGAAACTTTGGGAATGTCAAGTACTGGTACGATTCATCTGATTGGGTGTCCACAATACTTGGTCTTTATAGGTTCCTAATTAAGTATCGCAAGTATAGAAAGTAGAGACTCTTAGGCTGTGATAGAATCTTGGATTTGTGGATCGATTAGTGAGTGTAAGGGAAGTTTTTTCTTTTACCATCTTTTTTAGTTGATTCGAAAAAATGAGAAGTAAAAGAACACATGTTCTGCGTATAATTTTTTTTTAGTAAGCATGAAAACGGGGCATGTGTTTGTTACCTTCATGTGTTGTTGCTGATCTTCCTTTTTCCTTGCTCTTCTTTTTTTGTTTCTGTAGAAGAAAAACCTGAGGAGCTTGAAAAGAAAGCATGCCAGGCTTTGTGTCGACTGAAGTATGAAGGAGATGAGGCTAAAGAGGTCAGTAGTAATAAAGAGGCTGATTTTTTGACGCAGCGGAATAAACGCAAAGGCTAGATAGTGTTCTAGCATACGAGATAGAACACTCGAATTCACGACCACACCTTGAATCCACACGGAAAAGAATGGAGAAACTCTGAAATATTTTTGATTGAATGATTTTGCCTTGGGCTTACATCCTTATTTATAATAGTAGAAGTACTAATAATAAAGAGTGGAGACCAAGCAAATCATTGTTTGGAAACCAAGACTATAAGAAACAGGAATTTGAATCAAATCTTACCCGAACATAATTAGGAACGTGCAAAACAACACTAATTAAGATCTAATAATACTAATCCTAAATAAAAGTTGTTACCAAAATAAAGTTTCCACAAATGATTGCCATTAATATCTTGTCCTACATCAGTCTTCTTTTCAATTAAGATCTAATAATACTAATCCTAAGTATAAGTTGTTACCAAAATAAAGTTTCCATAAATGATAGCCCTTAATATCTTGTCCTAGATCAGTCTTATTTTCTTCAAAAGAACTCAACCTCGAGTTCTCGTTGGGAATCTGCCATCTTCCATACCAAATAAATGGATACTTGGAATGCTTCAACAACTTGCTTTTCTGCCAAGATTTGTCTCCAACAAAAGTATATTGCAATGATCTTTTCTCTGCATGCTTGAACTTGTTGAGAAGATACACTAAACAAAAACTAAGTATAAACTCAAACTACTCTACTCCAAGACAATCGACAATTTGAACCTTATGCTGGTCCTCTGGTCTTTGGTCCTTCATAGAATTGGTTGGCGCAACAATACGCAAAAGACCTTCTTTGTTAGTTTCAGAATTTTTCTTGTTATTCAATCCTTCCTCAATTTGCAATTGGAAATTTCCAACATGAGTGCAAATCTTATCTTCAAATTCAGTCACAGTGATCCCTTTCCTGCTAGTGTTGACATCAACTTTCTCTTTACCATTAACTATTAATACAATGCCTTCTATGGCTTCAACATTTTTCTTGGCAGGTTGATGATTCGGCCTATAATTATTTTCCAAAAGTAACTCATAATTCTATGGCAAAAATCTCTCGATCAGGCATCTTTTGATTCTTGAACATGCAAGATTTCGATGCTTGCCCAAACGATCTCTTAAAGATTTTAGCCAAAATGCCGAGAAAGGTATACGATCTCTTAAAGATTGCACATATCTAACCACCATTGTAGCGCTAGACCCATGAGTTTTAACAAGTTTCTCCACCTTCTTCGGGTGGAATTCCCAAATACTCGAAGAAATCTTCAATATCTAGAATCCAATCTAAAATATCTTTAGAATACTCATAACCACTGAATTTTGGTAATTTTCATAATACCTAAAATCAGGATAAGTATGTTTGATGCACTTATTGTAAGTTTTCATAGAAGGGAAAACCAATATATTATTACTGAATGAATTTGTTACAATGCTAACAAGCACTTAAATAACAAACCCAACATGTAATCTATGCATAATCTAATCCTAAAATAGAAGATATAGAAGATACGGTTACGATATGATTCTATATGGCTAAAATAGACGATATTCAATATGAAACTAAGATACACATTCGCCCTTATTCCTACCCATCGTACTTCTGATTTCGCCCTTATACCCTACCCATTGTACTTCGGATGTCGCTTCATCGACCGATATTCACAACAATCTTCGTAGATCATGCCTCCACATCCATTGTCTCTATCATATAGATAACAAGAATTGTCTTCAAAGACATGCTGATTAATAGGTTGGTTGCGGGCAATTCCCTCAACGCAATATATTAATTTTGAGGGTTATAGGTTGGTTATGTGCAAATCCCTTAGCGCGAATCCTATTTAATCCACCCCTACGACCATCATCAATAGGGTTTGTGCTGCCTTCTCTGACGAAGATCATCTTGCCAGGCAGATCCTTGCTCTGATACCACTTGACGCAACCGAAGAAACACAAAGGCTAGATAGCATTCTAGCAAACGAGATAGAACACTCGAATCCACAAGGAAAAGAATATAGAAACTCTGAAATATTATTGATTGAATGATTTTGCCTTAGACTTGCACTCTTATTTATGCTAGTTACTAGTAGGAGTACTAATAATAAGGAAATTACTTAGAGTGGAGACCAAGCAAAGCATTACTTGGAAACCAATACTATAAGTAAAAAGGAAATAGAATCAGATCTTACCAAAACAAAATTAGGAACGTACAAAACAGGCAACACTAATTATGATCAAATAATACTAAACCTGAATAAAAGTTGTTACCAAAATAACATTTCCATAAATGATTGCCCTTAATATCTTGTCCTACAACATTTTTATACTTTCTCTAAAGGTAGATGGGAAGGTATGCAATATAGTTAGGCCACAGCATTCAAAGTTTTTTCTTATTCCTGGTTCGTCTGTCAGGGAAAAGAAAAGAAAATTTCCTTTTACTGTACGCTAACCATGAATCTGTTGACAACATTTTGGCATGTTAAGAACCTGAAAGAGGTGCTCTCATCAAGTTCTTCAAAACAAGTGAGCCTGGATTTTGGAAGTACTCGTGAATCAATTCTTCAGGTTAGATATATTTCCGCTCCCATGGAGAGTAACTCAGTCGTTGCACTAATCGTTATCACAGTAATTCTGCTTGCATTACCTGCCTTTTACTCAACAGTAGTGAAAACAGGTTCTTTATACCAGTACAACTTGATTTCCTGTTTTTCTTTCTTGCTTCCTAAGATACATGTTGCAGCTTGTGACTCAAATTGCATGTTACATTAGAGAACCTCACATGTCAGCGCTTGCTGAAATAAGTACCTGGATATGCATTCATAAGTAAGATCTTGTGTAAGCCCCTGAAGCTTTTCAGCTAGTCTATATGACATGCAAATAGTCAATCACTCTAATTACTCTGATCTAGAGCCTTTTAGAAATGATCTCACAATTCTAGGGACTTCTGAAAAGGAAGTCAGCAGCTCAGTTTTTGATGTAAATAATGTAGGTTAGATTCCATTAACACATTTCCTGAAAAGCTGTATGGGTGTAATGATTTCGAGCCTTTTCACATCCTTAAAGCATATCATGTATTTGGTTCTAGTAATAACAATTCTTTAGTAAATATTCCTTGCAGTTAATACTGGGAAATTTCTCATTTCTCGCTCCAAACAAATCATGGAACACTAGAATTGACTTCGAAAGGAAGTGATGACTCCTAGCTCTTCTTGTTTCTTTCACTATCCGATTTACTTATGTGTTTCTTACCATATGTTGAAGTGCTTCCTTCTATTTTTCTCCTTTTTTTTAATGGATGAGTTAATGCTGTGAAATAAGATGGCACTTCAAAGTTTTATAAAATAGCGAATCAAATTATTTCGGTGAACTGCATTTTTTCGGTTGAGTCTTCATTTCAATTCCTTTATCTTGGGGTTTCACCAATTCTTGTTCGCATGGGTTGCCTTTCTATTTTGATTATGGTGTTTTACCTGCTTGTTATATTTGTTTATTGTTTGGTGACAGGTGCTTGCCAATTTAACTTCTGTTCAGTCATACTTTGATTTCTTCTCAAAGAAAATCGACCAAAAGGTTACGGTAAGCCTGGGCATCCCTGTCAAACATGTCTGATACTCTCCAGTCACAGACTTCTATACCAAATTATTGATCTTTAATGTGTTGTAGGAGTTAGAGGAGGCTGAAATGGAACTTGACCTTCTCCAGAAAGAGCAGGTGGTTCAGGAATCATCTCATGATAGCAAAGAATGGTGTCAGCTTCCCTGTGTAGCGAGTAATAAGTTGTTTCTAAAATTGGCAGATTCAATATTATGAAATACATTTATATATTGATTATCATGCCACATTTTGCTATGCAGCTTGCGCAAAAGATGATGACCGTCTTCAGAAAATCAAGGATAGCATTCGATCTCTGTATGCAATACATTTACTTCCTCTGTACTCTTAAGGATAGCTAATTAATGTTTGCAATGCGATGGATGATGATTGGCGGGCCGTAATGATAGATGAATTAATGAGACACATTGAGTATGATGTCCTATACTATATGTTGTTTGCATATGATGTAGACTTAGCTGATGATACTGAAAGAGGACATAAAAACTAAATTAGAAATTTGGATATGATACTCAATTGAAAAGGTTTTAGATTACCTAAATCTACTACTTTAGAGGTGGAATTGTAGTAACTATATAAGTATGAAATCCTGAAGATACCAAGAATGAACAATTCCTTTATGTAAGATCGATTAATGAGGATGTAGAGGTTGAAGATGATCTGCTTGTTATAATCAAAATAGGCCGAGCATGTTATGCGATTGTAAGTGGAGGAAAGCTTCTACCATATTATGCTATTTGGTAACTGAGCCTTATGTCCCAATCAATTGAGTCGGCTACATGAATCTTTTTTATCATTGAGCTCTGTCAAGGGTTACTCGTTCACTTAGACTCAGTAGACTCATATCTTGCGCACTACAACATCCAATGTCAATTTGGGTCTTCCCCTCCCTTAGCATTACTACCCAAAACTATCCTATCAACTCCTTTAGCTACTACCTCTACAGGTCTACAGTAGATATGTCCAAACCATCGTAGTCTATTTTCTCTCAACTTATCCTTTGTAGGTGCTACACCTACCATCTCATGAACGGTTTAATTTCTAATCATGTCTCTTCTAGTCTTTCCACATCCATCTCTGCATTGTTATGTTTCTTGATAAGCCAGCATTCTTTCCCATAAAGTATCACTGGTTTTATGGCAATTCTATAAAATTTTCCTTTCAATTTTGTGGGTTTCTTCTTGTCACATAGTAAACTAGTAGTGCTTCTCAACTTGAGCCATCCCACTTAGATCCTATGCGTCACATCATCTGCAATCTCTCCATCTTTGCTGATAATAGAACCTAAATACCTAAAGCGATCACTTTGTGGTATCTCTTAATCTTGAATTCTCACTTTTTCTACATGAGCACTTCCGTTCCACTAAAATTAGGCTCCATATACTCAGTTTTACCCTTACTTATCCTAAAGTCTTTTCACTGTAATGCTTCTCTCTATATTTCTAATTTAGTACTAACACCTCTCGCAGTTTCATCTACCAGGACAATATCATCTGCAAACAACATACACCATGGGATATCCTCCTGAATATGACAATATACACCATTGGATATCCTTCTGAATATGCCTGGTCAATTCATCCATAACTAAGGCAAAGGGGTACAGACTAAGGCTGACCCTTGGTGCGTACCTACTCTGATTGGAAATTCACTCGTATCCCATGCTGGTGATGTAATGATAGTGACGACACCTTTATACATATCTCTAATCACCTCGATATACCCTTTTGTCACTCCCTCCCTCTCCAAAATCCACTATATAATATCCTTAAGCACTCTATCATAAGCCTTTTCTAAATCTATTAAAACCATGGGAAAGTCTAGAGGCATTAACTAATGTACCAATTAGTGTACTAAATGTACATGTGGCATTCTTTTAGTGGATGAGTGCATCCACGTAATGCATCATGCATTGATGTGGTAATGACATATACTTTTAGTATAATAGTTTGAAAGTTATTTAGTGCTCTAGCATTGCTCTAAAACCATAGGAAGATCCCTCTTCTTTTCCCTTTTCTTTTGTACCAATCTTCTTAATAGACAGATTGCTTCCATGGTCGATTTCCCAGGCATGAATCCAAACTATTTCTCCGACACCGTAGTCACCATCCTCAAGTGATGCTCAATAACTCTTTCACACAACTTCATCGTATGGCTCATCAACTTAATGCCTCTATAGTTGTTGTAACTTTGAATAGCCCCTTTATTCTCACATAAAGGTACTAAGGTGCTCCTCCTCCACTCGTGGGACATCTTCCTAGTCATAATAATTTTGTTGAACAACTTTGTTAACCAAGTCACCCCCCACTTCACCTAGATTTTTCCACACTTCAATAGGGATACCATTTGGTCCTAAGGCCCTGTCTGGTTTCATCCTATTCAAAGCCTTCGGCGCTTTGGACTTTTGTATTCTACAATAGAACTTCTATTCTATGTGCTAGCCGGTACACCAACTTTCTCCTCGCCAAAGCATTGTACATTTTTATCGTTTAACAACTTCTCGAAATACGTCTTCCATCTATCCTTAATCAATACCTTTATACACTTACCTTGAGAGAAGTCTCTAGTTTTCCTTTATTTTAGCTTGGCGAGTTTATAAATATTCTTTTCTCCATCTTTACTATCGAGTCTAGCGTAAAAATCCTCATAGGCCCTCGACTTAGCATCCCTAACGGCTCTCTTAGCTTCCTTGATAGCCTGTTTGTAGCTCCTCAAATTTTCCCATTCCGATCATGTTGCCACTTTTTAAAGCATTCCTTCTTGGCTTTTACCATGGTTTGAACCTCGTCATTCCACCACCATGGCTGCTTAGAAATAGGACCTTTCCCGTTTGACTCCCCAAGAAAAACTTCTTTCGATATTCTTTTAATACCGTGAGCCATTGTATTCCACATACTATCACTATCGCCTTCCATTCCCCACCTTACTCTTTGAAACATACTTGCCTCGGACACCTCTAGTTTCTCCCCTCTTAGGAACCACCATCTAGTCCGTGGGCTTCCAGTTTTCTTTCTTATTCTATGTTTTCCCTTAAGACAAATATCTAACACCAAGTCTATTGTACCAGTAGACACTCTCCGGAAATAACCTTATAATCTTTACATTGCGAGCGATGTACGCCTCTAACAAGAAAGTAGTCGATTTGACTTCTATTGGCCCCGCACTTAAAAGTAATTAAATGTTCCTCTCGTTTTCTACAGAGAGTATTTCCTAGTATAAGATCAAAAGCTATTGCGAAATCTAAATTTCTCCTTCCAACTTCATTTCGGTCACCAAGTCCAAAGCCACCATGAACCTTCTCATACCCTTGTTTATTAACTCCCCCACATGACCATTGAAATCGCCTCCTATAAATAGTTTCACACTCTTGAAGTTGCTCTCTAGTAGATCATCCAAGCCTACTTGGGACGCATAGGCAAGAAATAATATTAACTATGCTCTCTCCAAACACTAGCTTAACTAAAATAATTTGATCTTCATTCGTCGTGACTGCAACTATCAAATCCTTCAAGTGCTTATCTACTATGATACCTACCACATTTCTATGTCTAGCCTTATCCGTATAGTAAAGCTTAAACCTCGTGTTCTCTTATCTCTCTAGCTTTCTCCCCTACCCACTTGGTCTCTAGTGTTACCTGATAATATTCTTATATTCCAAGTTGCTAACCGAACCCTATAGTTCTAGGCTAACTTCTTTACCTGCTCTCGTCCAGGTAAGCGCGAGAACCCTTGCTCACTTATCACCACACCAAGGCGCCAACGTGGCACCCCTTGCCCATTTTTTCTTGAACGCGTCGCTTAGAGGGAACACCCTAACATTTCTTGTAATCATATATATTATGCTCTTCTGGTAGTTACCAGTAAAAAGGAAACGAAATATTATTGATCTATAAGTTAACCAATGCTTTACATAGTGCAACGGTAATATACCATTAGATAACTGACACCAATTGATTGAGAATCAATGTTTTGTTTGGATATTCTTCGACCTCTTGACACAATAACAAGTTTCAATAACCTATCATTTGTTACGACACATTTTGCGATTCTACTTGCACTGCAAACTGCATCAAAGTTTCATTGGTAGCATATCTTATTTCGGTTAGTGCGTTTAGCCATTGTGTTACAAATTCCAAATGGATGCACTTGGCTTAATGATTAAATGCTCAAGTTTTTTTAAAGGCTTTGTTCCTTTCTTGCTTTTTCTTCCCTTTGTTTAAAGTTGCTTCTTGTATTATTGAATGGTTTTCCCTTCCTATCAGAGAAAAGTCAAAGCTCAAAGAAGAGATAATAGCCCGCATGCAAAAAAAGCTACTTGTAAGACGTGCCCGTCAAAAGTATTTGGAAGAGGCAGCTTTACGAGAAGCAGAACTACTTCAAGAACTTGATAGGTTTTATGTCACGATCTGCTGCTCATCCTGTGCTCTTAAATTTTGATACATTTTGTGGCTACAACATATTCAATAGTATTGGAAGTACTAATGCCCTTCTCTTTATTAGCGAGAGGACAACAGAAGTAGAAAGGGAAATTGAGAGACAGAGACTGCTGGAACTTGAGTGTGCAAAAACGAGAGAGCTTCGTCACCAGCTTGACATGGAGAAAGAGAAACAATCACAGGCAAGGGCTGCATATCACTGATTAACCGTCAACTCTGCATGTCTTCATTTGCTACTCTTATTTCTGATTTTGGGTTTTAGGACCTGTTGTGCATGTAAAATTATGGCTAAAAATTTCCTGATGATCTTGTGGATCTGGTTCATGGTGCCTTTTCCTTTATATTTTGCATAGTGATAAAGTAAGCGTTTTAGTTGCATGAAGTGGGGGAGGGAGCAGAAGCGGGGGCGGGAGCAGGGGAGCAGAGGTACCTAGAAGCTCATAAGATTGGGAGCATGGGAGGACCGCATATATGAAATATATGTTATTTACTTTTCAGATGGGGATAAGTGTATAATTATATAAAAAAAGAATTCATAAGTGTTCTTTGACCTTAATGTTTTAGAGGGAGATGTGGGCAACTCCAATCAATAGCCCAAATTCGTAGTTAATGGATAGATAATAGGCCCAAATCTTTAACCTTAATTAATAAATGAGGCCCAACAAACCCATGTGTTCGCTATTTAGTAAACAAGCCCACATACCCAACTACATTGTTAAATAGAGAAGCTCAACAAACCCAACTACAATAGTCAACCCTAGATCTTTTTCTTCGTCTGTCTGTTGCAGGAGCTGCGGCTCCTATCTGACAGCTGTTCTGATGATCATCTGTTCTTGGTTCTTCTTCCATTCTTTCTTCTTCATCGTCACTCTCGTTGTCCACTTCTTCATTGCCTGCGGCCATGCCCTCCATTGCTGGAGCTCTGGCGATCGATTTCAACCGTAAGCTCCCATTTTCCTGAGGAGCGCAATCCCGTCTCAATGGAAATGCGTTCCCGTCGCGTTTCTGAGCGAGAAATGCTGAATCGCGTTTCTCAGCTGGGAGCGGCTTCAAAACAGACGTTTTCTGCAACTAAGGTCTGAGTTTCCTTAACAGGCTCATGGAATATAAGATCGATGTGGTCCTCGGTCCTTGTTTGACATTCGATTAAGATTGCTCTTCTCTCCAATCCCTGTGTCTTTTTATTGACATTCACGGAGACCGGATCACAGCCGCTTCCTCTCTGTCTCACTCTATATTTGTGCGTGTGCACATATTGGTTGTTACTATTGCCAGCTATATTCTTAGATATTGAAGTTCTTTAACTTGTGGGGAAAAGGGGCAATATATTAGACTAGTACTTTCTTTTTCTTATAGCCGTAATAACTAAAGCTCGTGTGTCATTGTTTATGAGAGGAAAAGGAACAACTTTTGAAAAAGACGAAGCATGGAAGTGTAAATCCTTGTATCTTGTGTTAACAGTAGAGAAAGAGAGAGAGCAGAGAAACCGAAAGAGCAGAGATACTTTGTGCTGAATATCTCGATAGTCAGCCACCACCAAATAACGTTATATTTATATTT
>JAXBDA010007562.1:0-17244 GCA_036023075.1 Gaultheria prostrata
ATGCATTTTGTTTTAGCGACAAAAGTTTATGGGAAAGATGTCTAATATATTTATTGTGATTTGAAGTATTTATGAAAAAGTAGTGGGTGCCTTATTTAGGGGAATCGAGAAAGTAATAATTTTTTTTTGCCAAAACTTAAAAAAAAAAAAGAAGGTTGGCCCAAAATGTTAAACAAGTATTCTATTTTGTCATGATATTTTGTTATATGTAGAGGTAAATAATTTAGGCATTTGGTTATGTATTTATTGCATTTTTAGGAATAAAAAAGTGGGTATAAAGGGCAAGAGACATGAGATGAGGGTAAAATAGGAAATCAATCCCTACTTTTCGCTGACCTCACCATTTTCCGTCACCTTCCTAACAGTTGACTAACGGCCGAGGGTATGTGCAACCGACAACCAAACCAGAGGGGAGGTCAGTGCAATTTTATAAATGTGAGGGGAGGTATCTGTTGTTGTCAGAAACCTTAGGGGAGGTAAGTGAAATTTACCCTATTTTTAAGGCTGTTTGATTATTGGTACTCTAGTTAGGATAACACGTATTTGACTTTTCGAAAGGTTAATAACACAATATTTATTATATAACATTTGACTGATTAATGTTCATTTGTGAGAAAAGTCAATTGGAATTTTATTGGAGAAAATCTAAATTTATTAAAGACGTGTCTCTTAATTTCGGGGATTCCAGACATGATATACTAGGTATTTAACTTTTAGAAAGTTTAAAAATACCATATTGGTGACATTTGATTGATGGATATTCATTTTCCGATAAAAAAATCCATTGTTATTTGCACTAGATGAGTGTCTGCAGATTTGTTGGGATTTTCTTCGAGTGTACTAGGTTTGGGTAATTAGTACCATGAAGTGTCTTTTAAGCAAAAATGCTTACGACAAGAACAAGAGTTCCGAAACAAAAATGTTTTGACATACAAAAATAGGATTATCTCGTGATTATTAATTTTTTGTCCTCAGGGTCAAGCGTTGTAAGAGTATCACCACTCCTTATCCAAATCCTACGTCAAATTTAAATTTGAGTAAAAATCACCAAAATTCCCACTCCATTCCTTCACCAAATCCTTCACCAAATTTGATATTACTCAAATTTTTCATCAAATTTGATGAAAACCAAATCCAACATCAAATTTTGAAGGTCATTTCCTCACCCTCAAATTTACAACAATGCCATTAATTAGGCTTTTACTCAAATTTATGCCTAGATTTTCTTTTGCCCATTGGAGTGCTCCATACCAAATCAAATTTTTACTTAAATTTAGATAAAAATTTGGGTAAGGGTGGAGATGCTTTTAAAAAGTGTCTTCAGGCACAGGTTATAGTTGTAAGGATACATTGCCTAAAAAGTGAAGGAGAGAGGGAGAAATAAATAATTTGACGGCTACAACCTTTCTTCTTTTTGGTTCAACGGTCAGGGGTATCTGGGTTTGCTCATGCGTACCCAAACTATTCTCCACTCCGAGTCAAAAGCAGGCCATCCACGGCTATAACCTTAACATGATAATATGATCGATAGCCGTAAATGTTGCTTTGTTTATATGCGTATACCTTTTCCGCTCTATTTTATAATATAGCTTTTTTTTTGTCGTGGTTGATGGCCTTTAAATTTTAAAAATTAAATATTTCTGATCATCGAAGTATAGAAAGAATATTTTATTTCTACGCATATTTATAATATTTGGCTTAGGCTTTAAGCAGAGTTCAGCAAATATATCCAGATTGTACATTTGTATAGATGATTAGATATGTGGCTTTGACCCAAAAGGGCCAAAACTAGGTTCAGAAGTCGCACCCTTCTCGATTAGAGAAGGGAGCAAATAATCGCATTCGACTTTGGTGTTGATTTTTTTATTTTAATTTTTTTTAAGGATTATCATATCTTACGTGGCAAATAGACTAATTGGAATTAATTGATAAATATTAGAATTTATAGAAATGCTATTTATTCAACAAATTTGATTGGTTAATTTCTGTTACGGCAAATTGAGGAAACAATAGCCAGTCCAATAGCCGCTTCAGCGGCTGCGGCTGCAATTGCACTTAGTGTCGGTCTGTGCCTTATGCTTAGGATTGAGCTGAATTTTCCTTTTGGGGACTCTCTACTACTGCATCTTGGCCGGACTCTATGCATGCACTTAGTGTTGGTCTGCCTTGACAGAGTTGTCCGGAGGTGGTTAGTCTGGTTGTGCTTTTGCCGTGCTCATGTCATGATGTTAGTAGTTTTGGTTCATTTTTGTATCTTGTGATGAAATCTTTCTGCGCGCCTTCGGGCTTATTGGATGAGAAACTCTGAACTATTTTCCAAAAAAAAAAACAAAAAATGGCTGCAATTGCTTATAACAAAGATTGAGAAAATAGCTCATTTTAATTGACGATTATCAAGAATATCCAAAAAGTTACAAAATTGATATTAACTGCATTCAATATAAATAAGTTCAAGATACATAGAGGGCTCGAACCATATTTTGACTTGTGATCAATCCATAAATGCGTGATAGAAAATAAATAGGCACTCAAAACAAGTACCGTCCACAACCCCCAAAGCCCCAAAAGTTTGGGATGGTTGGCCTCCGTGAAATTCGAACATGTGACCTCATAATCAAGCACTTATTGCTTTCTCATGCCCACTTTGCGGGGTTGAAAGATTTCACTTTTTAAGTTCATAAATCAAATACCCAACAAAGGAAAATTGACAAGAAAAAAAGTTTATAACGACAAATACTTTTTACTCAAATGCACGATATTTTCTATTGAATGTGCAGCGCCCACTCATGCCACGAGAGATCTGTGTTCCACACCACGAATTCAAGTGGTTTGTATGTTCTAGTATGTTCTTTGTCACATAATCTTAATTTTTGGTAAGCCTTACGGAACAGGATCAAGCTCCTGTCTTGCCTTAATTATCTTGTGGTACTAGTTTGGTCCACTTTTGAGCCATTTTCGATGATTCATCAGTGATCCAAACTGTTTATATCATTGTTTTGTAAAAAATTAGTTCAATCGATGTCGATAGTTGGAATTTGTGAAACACATGATGAACGACAAAGAAGCATCTAGCAAAAATCCATGGGACCGAATATGCATTAAAAAATACTCCAGTACTCATCACCAATTGTTGCTACAGTGCTACTCCAAAACCACAGGCTATGAAGGTGAAAAAATTTGTCTACCCGCCAAACCTACCAATGACAAAATCTATCGATTGAGAGAATGGATGAATGGATCAATTGACATCTGAGCGAATGACATTTAGTTTATTACCTTTTGTATAATGAAGTTATAGGAGTTGGGTTAACATAAATGTGTATCGCATGCAACTCTTCAATTAAAAAGTTCGACATCTGGGCGAATGACATTTAGCTTATTGACTTTTGTATAAAGAAGTTGTAGGAGTTGGTTAACTTAAATTTGTATCACAAACTCTTAAATTAAAAAGCATGCACGTTATCGAATGTGTAATCCAAATATTCAAATGCGTTAAAATTATTTTGTAATATTTCAATAGTACTAATAATTATTTTAACTTTTCGATTTCCCTCCTCTATTTTTTTCTTTCCTCTCATTGCTCTGAGAGTCACTCCCCAATTCACCATTCCTAGATGTCTTACTTAATTAATGCTATTTCAAAGGTATATTCTTGTGTGACTTCTAAAAGTCACCTTGCATATGGTCTTCGACAAATGCTTAACTATATAACCGAGCGAGGTCACGAAGTTTTAAAAAATTGGACAAGAGAGAAACTTATTCACGGATGTGGCACCTCTGCTATAAAGTAAACGGTTCAAATTATTACAAAGTAAACGGTTCATATCTATGGATATCCGATCAAATTAATTTTAGCATGAAGATATTATTTTGCGAGTCCTACAAAGTAAACGGTTCAAATTATTATAATGATCGCATGGTGAAACCCGCAATTGGTTTATGCCACATCCGTAAATAAGTTTAGGGGTTGCTCTCCAATGGATTTTATGAAGATTTGATAAAATCATACCCTTGATTTTATTCATTCTGCAAAAGATTCCATAAAATCTTCTATTTTTGCCCATTTTTTAATGTAAAAATGGGAGATTTTATGAAATCTTTTGCAAAATGGATAAAATTAAGGGTATAATTTTATCAAATTTTTATAAAATTCATTGGAGAACAATCCCTTACTCCATTGGACAAATGTGTAGGATGCTCGGGCTTGTTCGTTTGGGTTTTCGGAACCGGGTTTCGAAAACCTTCCCTTGTTCGGTTTCCCCAATGGATTTTCTGCCCCTTTTTTTGAAGGATTTTGAGAACCAATTCTTCAAAAACCCATTTGGTATTTCAACAAGTGTTTTCAAAAGTTTTGAAAACCGATTCTTAAAAACCTTTCCAAGACCGCTCGTGTTCCTACCGAATCCGTTTGTTGAAAAAGAGAGTTGGGGCGGCAGGTGACTCTCCCCACCAACCACTGGTCCGACGGTCCCACAAAAGACTTTCTTTAAAGAATGTTCTAAAAATGTCAACTCTACAGTACTGGTTCCAATTAATTAGGGCGCCCCCAATCTCCACTCAGTCCTGATCTGATCCGGGGAACGGCTCTTGATTTTCATCCCTAAAATCCGATCAGTATTGGTGACGGATTTGTGAGTTCTCCAGTAACAGCGAATGCAGTGGAATGAGGGGACGGTGACATCCATCATATGCTGTGCACTATGTTGTGCACCTCTCGGCCGTCCGATTGCATTTTGGATGGTCCGGATGCGTTCGGCAATTTTGATTTGATTAATTTTTACCGGTAAAAAATAAAAATACATCCGGGCCGTCACATGATCGAACAGCTGAGGGGCGCACAACATCGTGCACAGCGCCCCCCCATTTCCCTCCAACTTCTTCCAACCATAGTCACGATTAAATTTTGTGTCTTTATATTGTTTTTTATTTCCTTTTTGGATTGGAGAGTGCAATTTGTATATCATTAAAGGTCGAGTATTTTTTTTTTTGTCATTCGTTATTCTTAATCAATTACATGGGTAGGGAGACTCAATCCCGAAATACAGTGTGGAGTGTTCCAGAGTTTTATCGCATGAGCTAGCCACCACTAACATAGGTCCTCGGGGAAAAAAATTCATAATCACACAGTTGAGGCCTGAGGGATTAAGAGGCAGTCAAAATAACAATGGTTGACCAATGAACAGTCCACGTTGAGGGAAGTCATTGGCATGTGGGTTTGACTTCCCTTGCATTTACCTTGGGTAGGGGGAGTGGACATGGTAAATTACACTGAAACCCTTCGTATTCTATAAAAACCATTGTCAGCTACTCCTTTATTCTTTCAAATTACCAACGCACTCCCTTGTTGGTTAAATGTCCATGTTTTTTTTGATCGGCAACAAATTTCTATACTTCTTTACTTTGCAATCACTTTAAATCATTCAATTATTTTTTTGCAGTAATTTTAAATTTGATTTAAAAAATAATTTTAAATGTGTTTTATCAAAATAATTTTGGTTCATATTCTGAATTATAAAGTGTAGTATTTTCTTACAAATTCCACTCAACTCTACTTTTGTGGAAGAGATTTTATTGTCTTTGAAAAATGTTAGTATTTTGTTGTGTACAACTAGATTACCTAAACAAAAATCAATTCGAAATATTATTCTAAGAACTAGCTAGTTTAGGAGATAACCGAACATGGCCTATGTCTTTACTTTTTTTTGCTCTTCTCAATTCCATCGATTCCCACTCTATTTCTAGTCTAAAATCATTCTACCGATTAACAAGGTTATTACAAGGGGTGAAAATTTATGACATGACATGAAGTTAGAGGATTAGTGTTCAGTATTTTTTACACGAAACACGTATATGACATGATCCGAGAACAAGAATAGTAAACAGATCGAGTTCGGGTTCAACCTACATAACCCAAGAATGACACGAATTAACATGTTCGTCTATTCGTGTCGACACGGTAACTCGAGAATGGCACGAAGCTATTTGACCGAAGAATGACACCGTTATTTTAATAGAGTGAAGTACGAGGTTGTCAAGCTAATTTACCCAAGGGCTAGGAGTATAATTAAACCTGTTTGACTCCCAATTTATACCTCTCTTCCTCCCTTCCAATTTTTCAACTCTTCCTTTCGTCAAATTTCTCTAAGCTCTTTCTCTCTGAGTAATTCCAGAGATGGCCATTGATCTCATGAGTTACAAAACCAACAGAACTTTCGTTGGAAAACCGGATACAAATGCGGCCCAAGAGGCAGCAACTTCAGGTCTTCAGACCGTCGAGAAACTCCTTAAAATTTTCTCTCACCAAACCCACCACCAAAATCCTTCTTCTCGCCACGGCCAAATCGATGATTACGGAGTAATCAACGATGTGGCCGTGACCGAGCTCAAGAAGATCATATCATTGCTCGATCGACCGCGAACCCGAACCGGTCACGCCCGGTTCAGAAAAGCTCCCCTGCCAAAACCCCAAGAAACAGAGTCGGCCGCTGCTGATCAGAACTCGAAGAATGAACCGGGTTCGATTTCTACAGCCTACTGTCTGTCACCGGTCCATTCCTCCTTACCTCCGGTTCCTCGGAACAAATATCCGGTCCTGAAAAATGGGGCCATCGCGGGGAATCAATCGACCGCGACGATTGATTTCTCAGCGTCGAATTCGTTAATTTCGTCGGTGACTCGGATTAGCAATCCATTGATGGAGTCGGCGGTGAATCGGCCGCCGGTTTCTTCGTCATCGGTGCAAAGAAAGTACAGCTCGGTGGAGGAAAATTGCAGTGGGTCCAGTGGAAATTGCAAGATGAGGTATGCAGCAACCTGTTAGTATAGTATTTTTTTTTAATGCAAGTTGCCTCGGGTAGGGCCGGCCATGACATTTCGTGGCTTAAGACGATCCTTGGAAAAAGGAGAACTAATTTTTCTTTTTGAGCTTATATGCTGGTTGCCCGAGTGAAAAAATTGTGAGCTTATGTGTCGCGTACCACAAATAGTTGGAGGACCTAATTTCCACATTTTTTCGAGGCCTAAGGCCCCCATCTTGGGCCTTAGTCGATTGCTGGCTCTGGTCTGGTTAGTTTGCGTCATCTCGAATAAAACTTGTAATTTTTTGTTTCACACTTTATGCTTGAGATGAGATGGCTTTAAGATTTTATGAGAAGGAAAGTGGAACCCGAAACCTTAAGAGAGAATAAACTATGACAAGGAGTTTTCAAGGTGAGATCAAGGCTTTGAAAATCGTACCGTATCCGCTACCATTTTTACAGAAAATCAATACCTTACCCCTCTTATTCCGTTTCAATTCAAACACTGGGTTTGGCCAACCTCCGTCATAGTATATTTTTTAATTGTTTTTGTTTTTTAAGGATGCGTATATATAATCATACATAATGAGATATTATAAGAAAGTGTGAAATCTAAAATGGTAATCGAAATTACCGGTACTGGTACGTATCGTATCAATGAAAAATGATTCCATTACCGGTACAATATTGAGAAGTGAGAACCTTGCCTAAAACATTAAGAGAATAAACTGCTAAGTCACGAGCAACTGTTGTCTTGCATCACGGCCATTCATCGTTGTTATGATGTTGCTAATTAGATAGTACTAGTGTTGATGGGATTATGGAATTTGATTGATTGTGTTCAATTTTGGTCAGGAAATTGAAGATAAAGAAGGTTGAGAGGATCCCGGCTATAAGCATGAAATTGGCTGATATACCACAGGATGATTTCTCTTGGAGAAAGTATGGTCAAAAGGCCATCAAAGGCTCCCTGCATCCAAGGTATTTTTTCTATTGAATCGTTGACATTTGATAATGAGTTGACAAAGGATGCTTCCTACTGGGATCGTTGACTTTTGATACTTCCCCTAGAGCAAAAATTTATTGAATTACGAAAAAAAACGTGCAGTTTTCAGATCAAAATACGAATTCGACTTTGTTTGGTTCCAATTTTCTCTCCTTTTCAAAAAAAAATTCAAAAAGAATCTTTTGTTTTTCCAATCATTTTAATATTTCTCACTCCACTCATTACCTTATTATTTTCATTCTCTCTCTATCTCTCTCCAATCATTAACTCATTATTCTCCTTTTCCAAAAATCCAATCAACACTATCTCGAAAATTCTTCTCAAAATTTTCTTTTCAAAACCCATCCAAACACAGCCTTCGAAGTGTTTCCGCACACAAATATTCAAATTTCTTCGTATTGAATTAAATATCTCAATTAGTTATTTAATTTCATGCCAGAAAAATCGAAATTTTTTAAACGGGAGCATTTTGTTTTTAATTTGAAAATTATATGCTTTTTTTTAGAGTAGCTTTTGGGACGGAGGGAGTAATGAGTTGACCAAAGATGGTAAAGGCACATAGGATACTACAAAAGTATATGCGTATGCACTCTCATCTTATGTGCGAGCGAGTATCCGCGTACTTTCATACTATTATAGTATTGTTGACGAGTTGATTGTCCACCCAAATCTTGTGTGATGAGTATATTTTGAAGTCCACAAATTCCGTTTGCAATACAATAACGTTTTGATTTGCCTGTTGGCGCAATTTTTCATCAGGGGATACTACAGGTGCAGTAGTCTGAAAGGATGTCCTGCACGCAAACACGTGGAAAGGGCAATGGACGATCCAATGATACTGATCATCACATACGAGAACGAACACGACCACTCATGCACCGGCACAGAGTCAACCGCAGCTCACGTCTCGAATCATCATCAAACGGTCCAAACAAGTTCGGAAAAGTTGAAAGGAACGCAATCTAATCACAGCCAATAGCTAGATTTGAAGACCATGCTGCCAATTGCTAACGTCGCAGCTTTGCCAATCGTCTCTTACATGAATATCTATTGTGACATAGTAATATAGGACTAATCGTTATCATTTGATGATTCGAGCCGTGTTTCTGTATACCTCCATATGTAAATTGTTCAGAACCAAAATCAAGTTTGACGGACATTGTCAAATGCTTGATCGAATCATGCTTGTCCTAAGAAAAATTAGTTGTTAAATTAGATTACAGGTGTAAATGCGTTTGTTTAAATTGATAATAAGATTCTTAAAAATAAACGATGAAAAAACGTCATGTAAGACAGCCTTGGTACAAAAATTCCTCCTTTTCTAATTAGTTGAAAAATGAAATTGAAAGGAGAATAGGTTTTGGCTTAGGTGGGCTTTTAGTATTTTTTATGTTCCATCTTGTTTGCTCCCCAAAATTCATAAAAGGACATGCGATTAATAAATGTTTTTTTTTATTTTATGAAATTTGACTGGACACTTCACTTATTTCTCTACTTTCAAAATTATTTCCATTCATTATGAGGCTTATTTATGAAAACATAAAGTTCAATTTTTTCTTTGACTTTTTGAAAATCAATAGTTAATATTTTGGGAGATCTCAAAATATAAGCAAATAATTCAAATTAGTGAGTACGGCCTATTTTGGCCTAATAAGTAGAGGGTACTTTTCTTTTCGTCTATATTTGATTTTTTTTCGCGTTAGTTAGTTTTGTGTCAAGTTTTTGTGTATTATTGGGAAAAATAAAAAATTATGATCCAAACTTAATTTTTTTTAAATCAAGACAAAAATAAATACTTTTGTTGCTTATTGATGATTTGGACAAGTAAAGTGTAACAGCAATGATATATACGTACAAAAATTAAAATGGTGGTTGGACTTTTAAAATCATATGCAGTGAGTCTCATATATGTGGTGGTTGGAAAATTTATTTGGTTGTCTTGGTGCCAATACCTTTGTACACCACATATATGAGACTCGCTGCATATGAGCCCTACGAAAATGTGGTGGATAAGAGTACTGGACACCACGTGCAGGACGAAACCATGATTCCATATACAGGGTGGCCCTAATAGCTTCAACAAGATTTTGAAATTTTAGGTTTGAGTGTGAGTGTAAAAAGTATGGCTGTAATTTTCAATTCTTTTGACAGTAATATTTTTATGTGGCGATACATGGAGAGCCAGATATGGAAAGTAAGAGAAAAATAAAAAAAAAGTACTATTATGTAATTCAAGGTTTTTTCAAATTGGGAGTGGCCCTACTCTCATGGCCAACCTTTAGTTCCATCTTTAATTACGTGACTGTGCCACAAGACAACTGAATAATTACTCGTGGAACTCATCTATAGGTACCGACGGGGATGGTACCGATGATGCACAGACGGGCACGCGGTGCCCACTCTTGGTTCCGCATGAATGAGGACTATAATATGAATGAAAAAAATGGAAGTTTGGATCAAGCATCTACGCATATCGGATTGAGCTAATTTTTCACAAACCCACTCGATTTTTTTGAAAAACAATTATGGAGCGGCTCGGATCATCCGTGCACGACCCAAAGTGAGCCCTGCGTGTCCGTCTGTGCATCATCGGGACCGACGGTACATATTTAATTGTTTATGAGTGATGAGTGATGAGAGGATTTATTATGATCTCATTTTGATGATGCAAATTGTAAATTTTATTGATTTTACTTGTCAATTATTAATTTGCAAAATAAATTTTAATTGAGGATTGGGTAGTATCTCATGAAATTATGATTGTATTGATAAAATTTAAATCGTCAAAATTGAAATAGATCAATAGATTCTAGACGATCATTTATGTTCAAGTGTAATTTGTTGAAAGAATGACTTAGACGTTGATAGTTTTGCAATGAGACCGTAGTGGGCTCTCTGTGCGGATCACGTGAGAGGATCATATGAAATCTATACATTCTTTCTCTCTTATGCAATTTTTTTATTTTTCAAAAATAAAAAAAGGGAGATTAAAAAACACGTTGACAGATTTTTCAAAAGGAAAAAAACCCTTCAGGGGCTCCTTCCTGGCAGAACTATGGCCCTCGAAAAGGTTCAGTTGGCCATTAAGGCTCCGGAGAGCATAGACCAGGCCAGGCCTTATAACTTGGGCCTACTGCCGCAGGCCTATTGTGATCGTTAAGTTCCTTAATTTGTAGCCCAACTTGAAACGAAAGTATAAAAAAAATATAGTATAGTACATTTTTTTTTTCTTTCCCCAGAAGACATGATATGAGAGGTTAGTAGTTAGTGGCTACAACGGAGTTGGGCACCACCCAATGCCTAAAATGGGCTGCGGGTAATGGTATACAACCCATTGCTTTTTAATTTGTATCATATATGAACGGCTCGGATCATAATCTCAAAAAACCTTAGGGTTTTAAAGGAAACCAAAACACATCAAACAGAATACTATCATACGAGAGAGAATGCATAACCATTCCGTCGCACAACAAAATGATCATAACACAAAAGTTCAACTATGCTGGCAAAATAAAAAAATTTGAGAGAGTTTTCTGCGTCAACAACCTGGCGGTGACACTATTTTGAGAAACAGTTTTACCAACCCAAAGTTAATGTGTTTGGCCAAAGATATTGATTCCTGTCTCTGCGTATGCATTTGCTTTTCCTGAGACCTAGCTAGGCCACGTAGTCTTCTAGACTTAAGGTTTTTTCGAAAGACACTTTCACACATGCATTCATGCTCCTGCCTCCACTCATGCTCCCGCTCATGCGTTACGCGACTAAGTGGGAGACCGATAGATTGCACGTGGCACTCATTTCCATTTCCCATTTTGTAATGATGAATTAATGATGATTATTGTAACTAAGCGCGAAACCGGTAAATTGCATGTGACACTCATTTCCATTTCCCATTTTGTGACAATGAATTAATGATGATCATTATTTGACTCTTTTAGCTCCAATAGGGTGAGGACAGGACAAGACACCCATGAAATTCAACCTATAATTGGGCTAAGTTTTGAAAAATAAACTACTAGCTCTTTTGGTGAGTGGAAAATCTTAGGTGAACATGCTTCTTATTGGTAGATATATAAGAGTAGGAAACGGGATGGATGTTGTGCACATGTGTTATGCACCCCTTGACCATCCGATTGTGTTTTGGACGTCCCGGATGTGTTTTAATTTTTTATTGGTAAAAATAAATTAAAATTGCCGAATACATCCGGACCGTCTAAAATATGATCGGATGACCAAAAGACAAGAGATGCACAGCACGGTGCATAGCACCCACCCCAGTTTGTAGAATAGTAGTGGACTAAATTGATCAGCACTTTCACTTTCTCCTCTAGTCTATTCTACAAATAAAGAAGTGTTCATCAACTGTGCTTTTAGCTGCTCCCCATTAGCACTTTTAGCCTTTAAAAATGAAGAAAAGTGACCAGTGACAAGGGCCTTTTACTAACACACACATTTTTAATGGCAAGTTAATATTGCTTGATTGTCTAGAAAAAAAGAAGTTATGATTGCTTGATCATCTTCTTCTTTTGCTGGATCACCACGTATTGCGGATTTAGAAGCCTGATAGTATTGTACACGAAGTTATGTATCTTTCGAGAAGCTAACTGTATCGTGTAAATTTTATAGCATAATGAATAACTCTCGAGTTTTGACGTAGCTAGTGAGTCGTGAGACACGAAAATCTAGCATTGTAGAACAGGGGAGGTGCTGCGCAGTGTGCTGTGCAGCCAATTTCGGCGCCGCGCCGGCATCGTTCCAACGATCGGAGACGTCCACCGTGTAGAGCTCGTCGAGTACGTCATGTGCACCAAAAATCAACTCGATCGGATATCGTTAAGTGTCTCTGATCGTTGGAACGATGCCGGCGCGGCGCCAGAATTGGCTGCACAGCACCTCCTAGCATTGTTATGCAATAGTGGATTGTCTTTTGAAATTTTCTAGTTCAATATTTTCTGATGTCTTCTTGAATTTGTACAATTCCTTCATTCTCACTGGGGTATTTTTTTTGGGTTTTTAATTGTTTTGGTATTTATGAATTTAGGTCGGAATCAGCTACATACATTGTATCACTATTGGGAATTCAGTGGCGGATACAATTCAAGGGCTAATTAGTGGCGGATACAATTCAAGGGCTAATTATTGGGAGCGTTGAATATTTACACTAAAATAAAGACCTAAAACTTAAATCTTTCATTCAAAAGAAATTAAAACAAGTGAACAAATACGACGCGATTTTTTTTGTTTATTACAACCCGTAAAAGTATAAAGTATCTGAATTAAATCAAACGGGACAAGAATCGAAACTCACAAGCATAATATACAAATCAGAAACAGACTTTTTAAGAAGGCGGGAGACTAGGCAGCATCAACGGGGGCAAACTAGAATGGGGAAGCCAACAAGGAAAGTAACTATACGTCGCCGTATACAGACAATACCTCGGTTGCGCGAAGAAATTCGCGCAATCTTCGACCGATCTTTGATACGGAGCGTTAGGAATGCAGTTGTTCCTCACGTCCATCACTCCTTTTATGATCAAACTCATACAAATCGGCCCGAGATTCGTGAAATAATTATCGGAGAGCGATAAATTCGCCAAATTCCTTAGGGCGCACACAACTTCCGGTACCATGCCATAAAAAAGATTACCCGCGAAATTCAACACCTCCACATTTTCAAGACATGCTAACGAAATGGGCATCGGTCCGGTTAACCGATTATTTCCGACATCCAAAACCACTGCTTGTTTAAGCAACCCGATTTCATACGGCAGGCATCCGCTCAACATGTTGTTTAGAAACAGAACCTCTGTCAGCGAGGACAGGGTTTTCGCAATGGTACTAGGAATCGGACCGAAGAATTTGTTGTTGGCTAAGGTTAGATACAGTAGCCGAGTGTTTCCCAAATTATCTGGGAGTTTTTGCATGAAATTGTTGTTGTTGATGAACAACGCGTCGAGGGTTTCATCGGTGAATAATTGAGGCGGGACCGATCCAGCGAAGAGATTGTACCTGATGTCCAAGAAAGACAGGCTTTTCATGCCGAGAATTGAATCGGGAAATGGTCCCGAGAACAAGTTGTTGCTTATGTCGAGCTCGTAGAGGTACGGGAGATAGGCGATTTTCGCCGAGATGGAGCCTGAGAAGAAGTTGGAGTTGGCATGGAAGAGGGCGATATCCGGGAGGCTATCGAGGAATCCATCGAGCGTTGGGGCGACGAGTTGGAACCCGTTGAAATCAACCGAGGCAAGCGCGAGCGCGGTCTTGTTATCGGGAGGGTGGTCACAGAAGAATCCTCGGTATTTGCATATGTCCGCACCTACCCATGTTTGGGTGATTTTTAAGGGGTCCGAGACTATAATGGTCTTGAATTTTTGGATTATCGGGTAGACCACCGCGAGTCTATGGTCTGCGAAAATCAGTGGCAGCGGTGGTAGTGGTAGTGGTGATTTGGGTGCGGCCGGTGGCGGTAATGAGAAAAGTAGAGAAAGAATGATGAAGAAATTAGGGAGTAGAATTTCAATAGACATGGTACAACTTATATGTGGTTTTGCAACCAAAGGAAGAGATTGAAAAACAAGGACTATTACAGAGGAGGAGGATTTGTATGGAAATGTTGTGATTAGAGATATAAAATGATGCTAAGGCTCCTACTACAACTGTGGCATATCCCAAGAGTGTTAAACAACATGATCATCAGCTTCGATAACTCAGTTGTCCGAGCCAGTTTACCGGAATCTCGAGCAAATCTCATTGCCTATTTGCGGTGAGAATTATTTAAGTCAGAGCAAAGTTTCGTATGAATTAACCCCCAAAACTTTATAGTACCTGAGAGGTTTTGAACCTAAAACTTCAGAAGAAATAACATTCGACTTTATTAAAAGCATTCCACTTGGAATAAAGTGTGTGTACAAAGTCATAAAATATCAAGCCTTTTTCTCCTTGGAATCTCCTATAGCTCATGCACTGTAACAGAAGGGTTGGTAGAGTGGAAGACTCTATCAAGCTCGCAGGCCGCACAACAAAAAAGTTTTAGAGTTACTGTCGGTTGGCTCGGTCATTCACTTTAGGATACTTAAATAGTGGAGGTGCGCGTAACTGATCCAGATAACCAATTATGGAAAACAAAAATTTCAAGTTCTCTTATTGCCTAACAATCTGCTTATACATATAGATAGATGCACGCATATATGTAATCTGCTGTATATTTTGCCAAGGCAGCAGATAGTCTGTTTTCGATCCGATGACAGAGTATATCCGAGCAATCTAACTAATTTTTTGCGTAGATTATTGTCCCTGTAAACTTGTCTAATAATTTTTTTTTACGATCCTTGAAATGAACAGCTCGAATTATAAACGTGAGACCAATAAAGGGTCACAATTCAAAGTTGCAAAGCCAGATGTAGAGAAGTCAGAGGTCCATTATCCACGAGAAAGTAGAAACATGTACAAGCTATCAAATAATTGAGCTCCCACATTTTATGTTGGTGGGCACAGTGGGCAAGTTTTTGGCATCATTAAAGGAATGAAGAAGACGTTTTATATTACTACTTTCTCCCGACTTTTGCTGTCAATTTCGCCACTGGATTCCATGATATCTTGGGGCTAAGTTCTGCTGTCGATTGTTATAGTTCTTCATGTACTCCACCTACTCCGAAGATGTAACCGGTTTGGGCTCGGTCAATTTTTTGGGTACTTATCACCGAATCGAGCAGTTCGGCGGGGATAATTCACCTACCGATTCCAACCGAATATCAAGAGACCGATACCCATTCGGTAGAGTTCAATTGGATCGGGTGTTTCAGGGCAAATTGGTGTTGGGGATGCAGACAACTTTCAGCAATAGCCTGATGGCTCCACCCCACGGGGCATCATTGAGTCTTTATCTATTTATATTGCAGTCGCATTGTAACTCAGGAGAGTGTTTCATTCAAAATACGAGAGGTGAGAGAAAACACTCATAAGAGAGAAGAGAGAAGACTTGTTGTACTCCTTATTTTTTGATTACAATAAACTGGTGTGGCTCCTGTGGTTTTTCGTCGCGTAAAGGTTTTCTACCTATATATATCTGTGTGTTATTTCCTATTTCTCTTTATTATACACTCTTTTTCTGTTTTTCGATACCTGTAATTCTAGTTTCCAAAATTTGCAGGGGCATTCGCGTTATTCGGTTCCTAACAATTGGGAGGCCTTTGAAATTGGATATTGTTGCCAGATGCAAAAAAAAAAAGGAAGCTAATTACTAGTAAAAGTTTGTCCTGAAGAGCTGAGGCCTTAAAACAATTGATCATCTTAACAATTGAACTTAAAAATGCTTAAAACAATTTGACATGCTGAAACTTTGAAAAATAATTGTACCCCGACACCTACCGGCTACCACTATGCTTTACCTTTTCCCCCATAGATTCGTAATGAATGGATGTAGCAGCAAAATAATTTCTTTTAATAACTGGATATCTGGACCAGCTTACGCGCATCTCGAATAATTTTGGGGTCTTGGAAAATAACGATTGGACATTATTTCCCGTGACCCAAAGAGTTTGCTGACAAATTTCAGTAAAGTTTTAACAAGAAAAATATTGATCGAAGTTCCAAAAGATGCCAAAAAGAGGTTGAAAGTACCAATTTTTTTGGGACCATATTTAGTGATGCAGAGCAATATTGAAAATATTTTAGAAATATAGGAATTTTATTTTATTATTTGAAATAAATATTTTAGTAGGTTTGTTTTATTTTTATCAAGATTTTACTTTCCTAGTTTGTTTTAATGTAGTTAGGAATGTTTATTTCTATATTTTGTTAGGATTCTTCGAATTAGGAGATTAGGCATCTTAGAGCAATTGATTTCCTAGTTTAATGTTTCCTTTTTATTTATTTCTTTATTTACCGGGATTCAGCTTCTTGTTTTGCTGTTTCCTTTTCGGTCATAGTTTTTTAGTATAAAACAAGTAGTAGGGTGACATTAGAATTTGGTTGTTTATGAGTTAAGAAAATCGAGTTTTTACTCAATATCGTTTGTTCAAGGAGGGAGTACCTCTAGTTCAGACAAAATACGTGATTGTCCTTGTTGCGCGTTCTTATTTCAACACGCCTCCCTGCATCAGTTGGTATTAGAGCTTGCGCTCGATTCTGGATCATGACGCAAGAAGGAGTTCGTTATGGTCGTTATGCTGCTGCTGAAGATGTGTATCAACGGAGTAAAGTTGCACAAGAAGCACGAATAGAGGCGCGATTCCAACAATTAGAACAGGATTTGTCGGATGCGTTTAACGCCTTAGCCGATCAGGTTGCTGCCCTACTTGTTGGGGGGAATCTATCTCGCCGTCGTCTTGTTATACCTCGGTTTCCGAAAGAGGAGGAGGTGTCGGATGACGTTTCTATCACCAAACCTTTGGCGAGTAACTATTTGCCGAAGGGGAGGACAATGGAGGCTACCATTGAGTG
>JAXBDA010007563.1:0-17244 GCA_036023075.1 Gaultheria prostrata
GAAAAATTGGATTTCCTCGTCTAAAAGGTGCCCTTTCGCGACGAAATTTTTATTTCCTCACCAAATCTAAGCTACTTTTGTGTTTAATTTTATAAAAAAATTGTAATTTAAAATAAATAGTACATAAGTTAATATTGATAAGATTGACGAAGTACATAAGTTAAGCTACTTTTTATTTCCTAGCCAAAAAGCTAAGATTGACGACGAAATTATATTTCCTCGTCAAAAAGCTATGATTTGGAGAGGAAATGCTAGTTTCCTCGCCAATTGTTCAGAATAGGCGAGGAAATTTTGTTTCGTCGGCAAATGTTAATATTAGGTGGCAATATGAGCAAACATTATAATGCAAGCTAGGCCCATTACGACAAAATTAAATACTCCTTAGAAGACATGTAGTAAATGTGCATTAAAAAACTTTCATACATAAGCCAACAATGTAAAATATTTTTGTACACAATTTTTTAAATTTTCTCATATCGAATTAAAGATCTCTATTAGTAGTTTAATTTGGTGTCAAACAAAAATTATGCGCAGAAGTACTTTATTTTTTTTATCCAAAGGAAATTGCAAAGTAGTTTATTGATGTAGTAGCAGCAGTTACCAGCAGGGGAGGCCAAATGTCTCCCGGACGTCCATATCTAGTCCGAGCTGGGAGTCCATATATAGTCCCGCTGTAATTAGTCCGGCCTCACCTTTTTGTTCCAAACCAAGACAAGACAGTGGACCATGCATTCCTAATCCGGACCCAAATTTAATCCAGGCATTATTCCCCCATCCAAACGGGCCATGAGAGTCATTCGAGAAATGAAGTTCAAAACCAGGTATAGAGGCCTACCAAGTACCAAGTACTCGAGAAATAAACTGTAACGCCGTTCTATATTCTCATTCCTAATGACTGGCATTCGACTCCTACATCCAAGAAATCAAAATTTTCATCACGGATTTCCATTGGAAACATCGATCCTATCTCTAATTTATCCTTTTAACCTGGTTTCTTTCTTCTCATTTTTATTTTGTGAATCAACTCTTTTTTTGAACGGCAAAAAATACTTTATTAATTTTTGAAAACGAATTACAAATATTAAATGGATCCGAGGAACCAGCATCACAACGCAAAGAGACATCCCAAATAAGTTGGTACCCTTCTAAGCGTTGTAATTCATCTCTCATTTAAATGGGCTTTGAAGCAAAAGGATTTTGTCAGCGGAAAAACATAAAATATAAAAATTAATATCCGCCTCAAATGCCAACTTTCGATTTCTAATTGAGGGAAAGGCTACCATACACACTTTTTATTTGAGCGTATATCATACACACTTCTATAAAAGTTACGAATTGATTAATAAAAGTAATGATCTTTTTTAATAAAAGTTACGAGATACACTAAAATGTTATGATGAATCATAGAAAATGTTAACAATCATATTGTTGAAAAGTTACGAAAAACTAAAATATGTTACGATTGCCGATGAGATGGCACATTATAAACTATATAATATGTGCATATGGTACACACCTTTAATGGGTGTGTCATTCCCTCTAATTTAACATATAAGATTCGTTTGTTATTAGCAATTTCTCATGGCATTTTTATTTGTATCAAAAATACGATGCATGTCTTTTTCATGTATGATTTTATGTTATGGTTTGTGAGACAAGTCAAAGTATACAAAAGCTCAAAAAATAAAATGAAATCTAAAAAACAAACCATAGAAGCTAATAAAAAGTGAATTCCACATGAGAAAATCGTAGTTACTCCCTCCATTCCAAATTTCTTGTCTATTTACGGGCATGCGTGTTAATTTTTAATTATTTATATCTTTCAATCTATAGTGTTTTTTGCAATTTTAAAAATTTTGTATAATAGAATTCATCGAGAACTATCAAACGAGATCCATATTGAATATATGTAACATTATACATTTGAAAATATATAATTTTTTGAGGTGCTGTGAATAGTTCAAGTGGACAAGAAATTTGGGATGGAGGGAGTACTAATTATATCCGCTTCAAGAATTGCTAAAACAAGCCTTGCTATTGGTGTACACCAAATGCATACGGCATTGTGTGGAGTTTCACATAAATGATCGAAACCGCTCAATTTATTTAAAAAGTTTTTCTAAGGATCCAGGTAAAAAAATCACTTCGATCGGATATCGGTAGAGGTTAGATTTGATCAGTTCCTTGCTCAATCGAATTTTTTTCTAATGTAATTACTTAATATTATAGGGGCGAATATGTAATTTCGTGGCAGAAAATATTGACTCCGGACTGCCGTGGCCCCTCGCAAATATTCGGCGTGGAATAATGACGCAAGTTGATGATGAGTTTTCTTTTGGGGAGAGAAAAAGTTGGAAGGATCTGACGTGTCCCACTGCGTTGTCCGTGCTCGGCGATCAATGACCCATATCAGTTTGGTAATGGACGGTGCAGATCTGTTTAGATCCAAACAGATCTGGATCGTTGATCGCCGAACATGGATGGCTCGGATGGGGTCAGCATGCATGATGTCCCTTAAGGAACAACATCATCCCCCAATCCATATAGCGCACACCTCGTTATGTGGGACTTATTTTAGAATTTCACACAAGTGATCGGAGCCGCTCAACGTTTTCAAAATACGTTTTCAAAGATTACTACTCCCTCCGTCCCAATTTGTTTGTCAATTATTCCATTTTTTGCTACGCCTTAAATTATTTATATCTTTCAATCTATAATATTTTTCACCGTTTTAAAAACTTTGTATAATAGAATTAATTGTGAGCTATCAAACAAGATTCATATTGCATATATTTGGAGATCAATATTAAAAGATATAAGCGATTGAAAACTGACACGATTATCAAAAATTGACAAACAAAATGGGACGGAGGGAGTATAAAAATTCAGCTCAGTCAGATATCGGTAAGAGCTTAATCGATTTTTCGCTCAATTTTCTGTCAGAAAATTAAGCATAGAACAGATCAAACCTCTGTCGATATCCGAATAATCCAATCGAGCTGATTTTTTACATGGATACTTATAAAAACGTTTTAAACAAATTAAACGGCTTCGATCATTTGTGTGAAATTCCAAGAGAATTCTCCACTACGCGGTGTGCATTTGGTGTACCACAAATGATGTACCCATAGGTTTTCCGTATATTCAAAACCCGAAATAAAACCCGATGCACTTCAATTTTTACAAAACACGCAAAGATATACAAGGAGAAGGAGAGAGATGAAGCTCAAATAAAAACAGCTGAGAGAGAGAGAGAGAGATCTGAAGTCAATCGAGAATTACAGTTTATATTTGGGGATCAACACACCCAAACTAGGGCCTTTGAAGAATTCGTACATCGCAGTAATCGGACTCATCAGCTCTCGGTAGCGCTCTCTCTCTCCCTCCCTCCCTCTCTTCTCTTCTCTCTCTGTATGTATGTATGTATGTATGTATGTATGTATATGTTTACAATTTTATTTAGTTTAGATAAGCTGAGAAATTAGGGTTTACATTGTAAGGTATGAGGCTTATAAACTCTAACCAACTAGTATGCGATTTGTACCATGGTGAGTTCTATGGATTGTGCTGCCGTGAATTAAAGCTTAGTTATCGTACTTATTATTGTTAGCTGGAGACATGGTTCTTATCGTGGAAAAGACTTGATGGACCATCTTATGAAGGAGAGTCTGGCTACACGTGAGAGGATGTGTTGAGAATATAAATGATGAAGTTACCTCTCTCTCTAACAGCTTAAGCTTTTAATGAGTTGGTGGTTAATAATTTAATAAGTTAGAAGAAAATTAACCCAATCTCTGGTTGATTTGAAAGAAAAAATGTCTTTTGGTGGATGTAATGCCATGCGTAACCCACAAGAATACTTCATCTTAGTGGTCACATATGCAAATCTCGATTGACTTACAGAGGTAATTAAAAAGAGATGGCCATCATCCACGATCGCATGCCGATAATCTAATTTATGGATATAAATATGAGTTGTAGAAGATTTGTGTTTAGTAAGAAAATAAAATATACTCCCTTCGTCCCAAATTGTTTATTCTTTTTCGGTTTCCTTATATTTTGCACACAAAATCTAATGTATTAGTATTCTTATTTTTTTTTTTCAAAAATTTTTACACCAGTTTAAAGATCTCATTGAGTAGAAAAAATTGGTATAAATTTTTTTTAGAAAAATTATTCTGGACACATCATTTTGTGCGTGCAAAATGAATGCTTCTCCGAAAGAGACAAGCAATATGGGACGGAGGGAGTACTATGCATGCATCCGCGCGCGAAGTGAAGAAGAAGAAGAAACATAAGGATGAAATGTTACCGTTGATCATCTCCACCATTATTGTATATCCCCGCCTGGTCTCCTCCTCCTCCAAATTGTTTCAATACGTCTCTGCAAACATGCATGTATTCAAGTTAAAAACCATGGAAGCAATGAAATAATGGAATCTATAACATCATGTTGATATAATATTACTACTCCCTCCGTCCCAAAATTTTTGTTCGGTCCGCAAAACGAGAAATTAAAAATAATACAAAATTTTCAAAAAAAATTCAATTTTTTTTTTACAATTCACTAGATATCAACGAGTGCTTTTAATTTATGAAAAAAGTTTGAAATTTTTCTTTTTAAAAATTTATTATTTTTAGGTCATCGTTTTGCGGACCGGACAAAAATTTTGGAACGGAGGGAGTATTAATTTCCTCTTGACTTGACAGTAGTATGTATATATACATATAATGAGTACAAACTAGCTGTTAATCAAAAAAAAAAAAAGTACAAACTAGCTAGGGTTTCTAACCTGAATAGGATGTTGAGGGTGGGAGGTTGTCGCCCACGAGGATGACGATGAATAACCAGTTGAGGTCGCGTTGGTCTCACCATTAATCTTCTTCCTTCGGGGCGGACGAATGGGTATAATACAAATAGTATACAATTACTCGATCGATCTCTCACTTGAAAACAATCTCTGAGTCTCTCTCTCTCTCTCCTCTCTCTCTCTCTCTCTCTCTCCACAATTTATGGTGATGGCCCTGATGGGGCCTCTGAGTGAGAATTACTCCACTATTTATACAATAATGATACATACACACACTTTCAACCACACACCCTCTCATATATGGTAGGTCCCACATGGAGTGGGCCCCACCACATGTAAGAGGATGTGTGATTATGTATTGTTGAAAGTGTGTGTATATATCATTATTGCTATTTATACTGCTTCCTCATATTGCTTGGCTCTATTTTTTAGTTTTTACTATGATAAAGGTCTTGCTTTCCCATCATTGCAAACTTTTTGCGGCGCGTCTTTACTTTACTTTTTGGGACGACAATTCCACTGGGGCCCAAGAAAATCCAGTTCCCTTCTGAAGAGCGTGCATTTCAAAGCCCCGGGACAACCGGGTGACACGTTTTAATTTTAACGACGGACCAAACTGTGATGTCCCAATTTTACTTATCACGAACACTTGATTTATTTATTATGAACACAGATTTTACTTACCACAAACATAGGCTTTAATGACGGACCAGACTGTGGTGCCCCAGTTTTACTTACCACGAACACTTGATCTATTTATTATGAACACAGACTTTACTTAACACAAACATAGGCTTTACTTACCACAATTTATGGCCTATATGTGCGGTAAGTGTGGTCTGCTTTCGTGGTAAGTAAAGCATGTGTTCATAGTAAGTACAATTGTGCAGGAAAAGAGCAAAACCATCATCTTTCTTGTGGTGATTTTCATCTAATAGCTCAAATTCATTCATTTTTTATCTAGTGGCTTAGATTTAGTGGGGCACCGGTGCCCCAATACCACTTTGGGGCACCATACAATAGTTCTTTTAACGACTAATAACGTTATTGGACTTAGAGTGGTATGTCGTTCGTTTTGACGTGTTTTTGAAGCCTCCTGAACCAGCGTGGAAAGTCCTAAATAAATAGCGATTAAAAATCAACAATCAATGTTGTCACCAACGAGAAATTGAGCAACCAATCCAAAATGTAATACAGTAATGAATTTTCTTTGGCAATGGTAAAGGTAGTAAATTTTTTGTTTCAAAATTAGCTTTCTGTCCAACAACCAAATGATTAAAATCAAAGATAATCTTTGAGACCAAATCAAATAATTATAGGGACACACCTCTCCACCACGCCCCAAATCACAAAAGCCTGCGTTGCACCATATGATTGGTAGTTGCAAAATAATTTCAAAGGATTTGTCATCTCAGTACCAATTATACAGTGCCACACAAGTGGATGTAATTTAGAGTGGGACATAGAGGTGTGTCTCTTGCAATATTCAAATCTCCACTCCCTTGAATTGAAAGCCACTTCCAGCTCGAACCTAGCTACTTTATACCCTCTCCGTCTGTTTTTAACTGTTGAGTATTCCATTTTGGTAAGTTAATAGGTAAAAATTTGTATTGCCCTTTCGAAAAGTTAATGAGTAAAGAGTTAGTACTAGGTAAAAATGAAATATAATTTTGGAAAGTGAAGATAAAAGTTGATGTAATTTTGAAAAGTGAAGATAAGCAAGAAATAGTTCAATTTAGTAATTTGCATTTCAATAAGCGAAAAAAATGGATTACAAATGCCATGTTCCTTGCCAAGTTCCTCCCTTTCTCCTACTGGGGACCAGAAGAATCCGAGAAGAATGTGACGAGGTTGACCACCGCATCTTTTCTTTTTTGGATTAATTGATTGATGAGTTTAGGGAAGTCCCAAAGCCATTGCTATAGTAACAGAGAAGGTGGCCCAAATGACCAAAACAACCCAACCCCAGCTCGCCCATTTCAGACAAAGACGGGACACCCAAAAGACAAAACCAAAATCAGATCACTTCAAAATTTCATAACGGTTTAAACTTTTGGAATGGGGTAGTTAACAAAAAACATTTCATATTACTACCATTTTACAAACGCATACCACATCTTTCACGTGAGATGTTTCTGAAATGGTGAGACCCACTTTCTATACTATGGTATGAGGATACAATATTTCTGCATGATAGCATCATGTTAAACAATTTTTCCGGCTTCTCATATGAGTGAGGGCCGGCCCTTGGGCAAGGACCAAGAGGCCTAGGCCTTGGGCATCCCCCAAAACCCCAAAAAATAGGGCACTCCAAAAATATTTACTGTTCTGGCTTGGTAGGAGTCTTTCAAGCCCAAAATGAAAAACAAAAGTAGGCCCAATTAGTTTGAAATGTAAATGTACCAGCCCATTAAAATTTTATTCCCCTCCTTCATTCTTTTTTATATCTCTTCTCTTACCCCTTTTCCTTCTTCCATTCCCAATGTGGGACAAAGATAAAAACAGACCCCTTTACAAGACTCAGAGACGATTTGGTCCTGTGGTGATTAATGTAAATGATGTCGCTTATTTGAATTCAGCACGGTGACTCCTAGAAGGAATCTCCAATCATGTGTAATGTACCGAATTCTCCAATCATTCAAGTTCAGATTAGCTATGCAACTTGGATTCCTCTTTCAACTTCAATCAAACCAAAAAATTTATGCAAACTAATCCAGCAAATAACCACAAACAAACCCAACATGGTTCAGCAGAAATTGGGCCACGGACATATTAATCAATAAAGAAGCAATAATCATCAACTACAACATATCCAAAAATATACGAGGGGAACTTTTCTTTGAAAAAACAACAACAAAGGGAACTTTGGAAAACCCAATTCGATCACTAAACATGATACCTCTCATATTCAGACCATGCGTACGTAAAGAAAAGTTAGGAGAAACAAAGGGATGAAGAAATCAATAAAACCTTAGCTAATTCTTATTCCATCAGGTCAATCCGGATGAGCCTCCTCCACTTCAAAATTGTTGAAGAATCGACTGTCATGGGCGAATTGAAGCCAATTCCAAGTCTCTTGTCAAAGTTGGTTTAATTAACCCCAGTTGCTTTGTATAAACGCCCTCAAACAAGGATGGCATTTTTTTTTTTCTCATTGTAAAAATTGTTAAGTCTTAAGGGCACAAAATTTAGAACTTGCCTTGGGCACTAAAAAGTGTTGGGCCGGCCCTGGAGATATGACAATGTTTTGTGAAACTCAACAACAAAGAACTACTTGGACAAATTTAACGGATCATACATTCCATGAGGTGTAAGAATTTATGCACATACCAGTATTTATATAAACTGGAACTTTCTATTTATGGACCCAAGAAAATACAACATATCTTGACCCAATTACAAACTAAAATTTTATAGCCCAATTACAGACATTATAATTTTAGCCCAACTACAAAATACAACAAGACATAATTAATATTTAACATACAGCCCCTAGGGTCCCTCAATATCTTCACCCATGAGTATATATAAGTAGACATGTAGTCCTTTCCAAAGTTAACCCCCAAAAAAAGTAACACATGCATGTAGACATAGTGGAATGTGACAAATGTGGTCCAATGGAGAACTAAACCATGTTGGCCCCTGCTGCGCCTTGGCCAGAATTGGTAGATCGGAAAATGTGTGGAAATAAGAAAACCCAAGCCACAACCAAAGCGAAGAGAATATTAGCACCTAAGACAAATACAATCCAACCGGGTCCATCTGGGAAGAGTACAAACACAAGGCAAGATAGGCTAACAAGAACAGAAATCAGGCCAAGAATATCGAATCCAAGAGCGAGAATGTTAATGATTCGATAGTAGTTTTTTGGCTGCTGCTCCACTTCTTTGGATGCTATGGATTTGCCCAGAGTTGCTACTGCTGCTGCGAAGCCATACATGCATAGTGTTGCGATGGAAATGTCCATCATGGTCGGGTGAGTTTCAAATGGAGAATTTTTTCGATTCTGATACATAATCTGGATCAAGGCAAGTAGCAAGCCAACCATGCCGAGCAATACCACATTCCATTTTGCAGAAAAAATCATATTTGTTGGCCTTCCAATAAGATTCCTAAGGCGTTAGGTTTATTGACTCGAATCGATTGTTTAATTTAGAACATGCTTTCATTATGATCAGATGAAATCGATTTACTTCTTTTTATTGGTTGTGTATTTGTATCTGCAGTTTCAAATACCAAATTAAGTAATGGTTTTCTACGCCTGTGCTTGGGTAACTGAGATGGATTATGCTCGTAAGACGGATCGTGCCACTGGACAGTCCGTGAAAGAGACAGATTGTGCCAACGAGACAGTCCGCTATGGGATAGTCCGTGCCTGTTAACAACATAATTATTTTCTTGAAAAATTGTGATTCGAATAAATAAACCTAGCTTACGCATAACTTAGTTACGTGGTCGGGGTGAATTTGAAACCCTAAATTTTTCTCTCATTAGTTTCTCATAAATTTCATTACTTGTTTCCTTAATTAAATTAGTTTTCAAAAACCAATCACTCAAATCTCTTTTCTCGAATTAAATTAGAAATTAATCGAAGCTAACGTAATCTAGCCAAATTGTTTCTATGGATCGACACTCGGACTTAGCCACTATTCTTCTGAATAAGGGTTAATTCTAAGTTATTATAAATATATTTTTGGTACGGTACGACACGATCAGTAGGTTTGAGACTTCAGCGTTCATTTTGCTTCTTTAAATGGCTGCTTATGCAAGGAAAATAGTGCGGGGCCACTTAAAAGGCTTTAACCACGTGGTCCCCCTCCCAAAGCGTCAGCATATGGGAGCACACTCGCCAGAGATTAGTGTTCAAAATTCATATCTGGGTGAGATGAACCGCTCCGGGTTCTAACGTTTCAACGGTTCAACCGCTTGTATGGAACGGTTTTTTATTTTTAGACCTATTCTTACTTTGAAGCGGTTTTTTAATATATCCGGACCGGAAGGAGGGCCAGTTGACGAGCCAACCGGTCGGCCCGGTCCGATTTTTAAAACATTGCTTGGTGCTAGTTCAGGTTGCTTCCTCATATTGCTTGGCTCTACTAGTCCCAATGTTAAAGTAATGTCTACTAGTTCATGCTGCTTCCTCATATTGCTTGGCTCTACTTTTTATGATAAAGGTCTTGCTTTCCATTATTGTGGCCCAACTTTTGCCACTTGAGAATCACGTAACAACAATTCCATTGGATTAAAAATCGGAAAAATTTCAAAAAAAAACCCTAAACTTTACACTCAATGTCTCAAAACCCCCTGAACTTCACTAAACTTCAATTTCACACCCAAACTTTCACTCCGTTATTCAAATCACCCCCCACCGTCCAAATCCGTCAAAATTGCTAACAAATTTTGTTAACAGAGTTACTTTTTCCGTTACATAACTTGGGTTAATTTTTCTCTCTCTTCCCCCTTCTCTCTTCACATCATCCTCCTCCGACTCCTCTCTCCTCACCAAACTCAACTCCACCGGCCTCCACCATATCTACCACCTCTTCTCCTCACCTTGACCCCTACTTCAAAAACCCCAAACAAAAGTACAAAAATTTGACCAGAGAGCTCTTTGAGCAGGAGTCGGAGGATGAGAAATTTGTGTTTCCCACAAACACACAAACATCTCTCTCCTCCATATCCTTCCATTCAACCCCACAGATCAAGAAACTTCGCCAATTCCTCTTAAAATAAATCTCGATATCTTCATCCTCCTCACCTCTCTCTCACTCCTACAGTGTTGCCGCCAACACAACCACCGTCCTCAACGCATCACCTCCATCGCCACCGTCACTTCCACCTCAACACCTTAAAACAGTCACCAAAAAAAGAACTCCTGAATGGCCTCCCAAGACTCGCAAACCTTCCACTGGCACTACTCCGAATTCGACGATCCTAACTTCCAGATTCGCGGCCGAACCTTCTTCTACACCGTCGCCCTTTTCTCCATCATCCTCCTTACCTCCCTCCTCCTCCACTTCGCTTGCTGGCTCTACCCACACCCTGCAGCCTTCTCAACCCCAAGAACTCGACGTGCCCACAATCAACAGCGATCTTACACCACGATTTGTTGACGTCAACGGCTGATGTCAGTGAATCGGAGTGATTTACATGTCTTGGGTTATTCGACAAATGGCTCTATTGTAAAGACCCGAAAATTTTAAAAGAAAAGTTAAACATTTTCCGAAAGTCAGTTGGGTTATATAAATGTTTGGAGGTGTGGGTCTGGTAAAAATGAACTTGTTTATTGTGGACTAAAGTAAATGTGGTATATGTTTGAGGGGTGATATATATATATGTATGTGTGTGCCTGTGTTGGCTGGAAAAAAAAAAAAAAAACATTACTCCCCCTCTCCTCCCGACGTCTCTCTCTCTCTCTCTCGGTTTCTACTCTCTCTCTCTTCTTCTTCCCCTCAAATCTCTCTACTACACAGAAAACCTCCATGGATCCTCCATAAAACCTTTGCACCCATGGTATCTAGTCCGGTTATTTGCGTGTAGAAGCTCGGTGGAGTCGCATTCGGTGGGTTTCGGTTTGGGGAAGCTAGGGTTCATGCTTGGAACTTGATTGGAGCTCAATCTTTAAGGTAGGGAAACAATTACTACCTCTTCTAGTTGTATACTTGTGATTTGTAGCATATATTTTGCTCCTAGCTTCCAATTCCTTATAAATCATGTTTTTCCTCTTTAAGTGGGTTTTTACAACCTTAATTCTTGATCTATGAATTTGGTTATTGATTGATGAAATTAGTAGTTGATTTGACTTCCCTCTAGGTTTAATTGTTGCTTAGAATATCTAATTTGAGCCTAAAGCATCACATTAGCATTTGGGTTGAAATTCCACACCTTAGAGGTGAAAATTTGCATTGTTTTTTGGAAAACCCAGCTGCTACCCCTGTTTCCCGTGTGGTTTCCGGCCACTCCTTGATGCCCGTTTGGCTTCCGAACGTCCGTCTCTTCGCATACTTGGATTATAGCCTAATGTGCTCTTTTAAGTCCTTGAAATTACCTAAAACACGTCTCGTTTGAAACCCCTTTGAATCTGTCAAGTTCTGCCCCAGAATGGGAAAGGTAGTGCTACCTTTTTGAAGGGTGGCGCTACCCTTACTGTCTGTGACACAGGTAGCGCTACCTTTCAAAAAGGTAGCACTACCTTTTGTCTTTTCGTTCGAAAATCAGTTTTCTTGATTTCTTTTGCTTGGTTCGACTACGTGAGTGGTATATCAACACGTTACACCTTGAGATACGTGTCACGAGTATAATCTAGCATACTTGATCATTCATCAAGATTTCCTCGGGATTTGAGTTACGTGTTTGACACCTTACGATACAAGTTTGTCGGCAACCGATCAAATGAGGGTTTTTTTGGAGTGTTGGATTGAGTTGAGATCTTGTATGGACAACTAAACGATTTGAATAAATATGAAATGAGATTGTTGCTTTAAATGGATGGCACGGAGCCCGAAAGGGTATGTCCGGTTGGCACGGAGCCCGAAAGGGTATGTCTGGATGGCACGGAACCTGAAAGGGTATGTCCGGTTGGCACGGAGCCTGAGAGGGTATGTCCGGATGGCACGGGGTCCGAAAGGATATGCCCGGAATATATTAAATGAAGCAAATGAATGATAAACATGGCGTAAATGACATGAGGGTTACACGGACATGATTTTGGACACGTGTTATACTTGTTTATGATTTTGGCAAACTTAAAAGAAATGTTTGGGTATCTTGGACATCATGAAATCATTTTTGGACATCCGGATATTATTTTGGACACGGGGATACATCTATTGGACACTTGGGGTACTTTATGGACACGTCGCTTGTTTTAGTTTCTGTTACATTCCTGGATCATTTCTTTCATGTCAACCCATATTATGTACACTTATGTGCACTTATCTTATTTATACACCTAACGGTTGTAGTATGATTTTCTTACTGGGCTAGTGAGCTCACCCTTTCATTTTCAGGTACACGACGTGGGGCATGAGATTGGATGCTTGTGGTGTGATGTATTATACGGAGCTTATGCATGCATGAAGTTATTTTTCCATCTTAAATTTTGTGTTTTTGGTAGATGGCAATGTAATTTCTAATTATCCAATCTTTTGACTATTTGGATTTTTGTAACGACTCTAAAACTTGTATTTGGGTACTTATGCATTCGGGTACGTTGTCGTGCCACCTAGAGACTTGTTGACCTTTAACTTGTGCCACGTGGATATTCGTAGATATTTGTGAGATTTAGTTGGTTAAAAAGCAAGGCGTGACATCTATTCTCAGTCGAGTTGCCCAATTTGCCGATCTTCTCTCCGAGTCGAATCTCCTGTTTGACTAAGTCAGTTTTTTTTCCCCTGATGGAGTGCATTTTACCTATTTGTTGTAGAATTATTATTGAATGAGGTGCGACTATCTCTGCTTCCTTCTTGATACAGGTGAGGACGAATTGGAGTAGGGTTTTGATCATGGTTTCTTGATCTGGGACTTGAACGGATGGATAAGGATGAAGGAGAAGGGGGTGGGTCTATGTGTTTGTGTGTGTGTGTGTGTGTGAGAGAGAGAGAGAGAGAGATAGAGAGATAACAGAAAAAGTAACTCTTTTAACAAAATCCGTTAGCAATTTTGACGGATTTGGACGGTGGGGGGTGATTTGAATAACGGAGTGAAATTTTGTCACCAATCAACAATCAAATGATGTCACCAACGAGAAATTGAGCAACCAATCCAAAATGTAATAATGAATTTTCTTTGACAATGGTAAAGGTAATAAATTTTTTGTTCCAAAATTAGCTCTTTGTCCAACAACCAAATGATTAAGATCAAGGATAATATTTGACACCAAATCAAATAATTATAGGGACACACCTCTCCACCACGCCCCAAATCACAAAAGCCTGCATTACACTGTATGATTGGTGGTTGCAAAATAATTTCAAAGGGTTTGTCATCTCAGTACCAATCATACAGTGCCACACAAGTGGATATAATTTAGGGTGGGACGTAGAGGTGTGTCTCTTGCAATATTCAAATCTCCACTCCCTTGAATTGAAAGCCACTTCCAACTCGAACCTAGCTACTTTATACCCTCTCCATCCCTTTTTAATTGTTGAGTTTCCATTTTGGTAAGTTAATAGGTAAAAATTTGTATTGCCCTTTCGAAAAGTTAATGAGTAAAGAGTTACTGGTTAAAAATGAAATATAATTTTGGAAAGTTAAGATAAAAGTTGATGTAATTTTGAAAAGTGAAGAGAAAAATTTATAAAACAACACACTTAAAAAAGGCAACGGATCCATTGCCATAGTATTTTTGTCCTACTTCTCTATCCCACCCAATTGCCACGTTACACTCTTCCCCTCCCCTTTCCAATTCCATTTACCCATTATTTCCTCCATTTTAACTCCCCGTTACAGCTTTGCTTATGCACCAATCACCATTTAATTGTTTATAACCCAATAAGGGGTCTTATTCATCAATTTTTATTGAAGCAGAGCCTAATATGATGGCCATGCACTGTGATGGAATATCCACCGAGTGCTTTCATATAGATTACTATAGGATAAGTTCTTGGTTAGTCAAAGAAATTTAATTAGGCGAGGCAACCAATAATCAACAATTAATCGAGAGTATTTTAACCTCTGATCTTTCAAAACTTTGGAGTTCCCATAGCAGTACTTTATTCCGAAGATTCAAATCTCTGGAGTTTCCATAGCAGTAATTGAAATTCATCTAATGCCAGTAGCCAAGGTTTTTACACCTGAATGTCAAGAGTCACCACCGAGGTGGTAGCCTGGCTAATAGGTCAGTTGGCCTCCACAAAGATGACTCAGGTTCGAGTCTTGCCTCCGCAGTGGTATTGGAGGGATTTTGGTAGTGCTATACTACTATCAGCTTGTGCTGAGGTGGTGTTGTGGTGACAGCATGTTCTCACAGACAGTAGCTATGGCTCAACCGGATATTCCACAGCGGGTCGGGAGCCTCTATGGTCACGCCGAAGGGGAGTTGCTACGCTGGTCGTCCGCTCCCACCCTTTTTATTGATCAAAAAAATATACAATGGTGTACTAGACCAAAGAAGCATTTACACCGAATAATTTTCTTCCACAGCTTTACTTCGCTGAATTGCGTGTTAAATTGGGATCACTCCGTCCCAATTTTCTGCAACAGTCCACATAGGGACCCACTTTGCTCAAATCTGTCTCCTCCTCTTTCTCGTCGCTAAGCTCTAGGCCATAAGTTTTAGAGGGGAGCCTTAGCTCCATCCAAACGACCCTTGGGGATGGGACCCAGCCCTGCTTCCAGATATACACATTTTTATTGGATTTGACTTTAACTGTATCTCAAAAGCTGAATTCTAACTTTTGTTCAAAAGTCCTTAGTAAAATATTTATAACTCTATTAATCCATCAAACAAATTTATAACTTCTTTAGTCCTCACGTTGGTTTTTTTTTTTTAATTTTATACCCTATGAAAGTGCCTAAAACTCTAGGGTACCCCATGAGAGTGACTAAAATCCTAGGGTACCCCATGAAAGTTTCTAAAATCCTAGGGTACCCTATGAAAGTGCATAAACTACTAAAACCCTATAATAGGAAAGTGCACCCTAAAACCTAAACTTTAGGGTATCCTATGAAAGTGCCTAAAACCTTAGGGTATCCTATGAAAGTGCCTAAAATCTTAAGGTACCCTATGAAAGTGTCTAAAATCCTAGGGTACCCTATGAAAGTGTCTAAACTACTACTAAAACTCTATAATAGGAAAATACACCATAAAACTTAAACTCTAAGGTACCCTTTGAAAGTATGTAAATCCTATATAAAAAAAAATATTCATGAACCTCAAACCTCATAAAACTTTGGCATGAATTAAATAGCTCAATAAATCCCACATCTAGACCTAGAAAAATAAACCTTGTGTTTTTAGTTTTTACTCTATTCTTGAATACAATCATTTTTACAAGCTAGACTGGTAGAGAGAGAGGGGAGAGACACGGCCAATGATGTTGTATTACGTGGATAGGTCAGAACCACAGCTACATGCACACCGGAAATTAGTACGTAAAGGATTAGCATAGGATGTACTTGCGATATTGATGTCGAACTACTGAAAGGGTCAAATGATTGGCTACAAATAGTCTGCGTTGGGGTAGTACGTTTGTTTTATTCAACTTGTATTCCGCCCGGTCTTTCTGAAGGAAAAAACCTATGGGTACCGACCAAAATATCCAGAAAATATACTGACTGTTTTCTGGGATCCTATGGGTCCCACATGGACGATCCAAGTCATTCATTCATCTTAGAATGCGATTCCGAGGGGACCCATAAAATTTCAGCTCAATCAGACGGTTAGAAGTGGTTGATTCAAAGTCCCACCGTTTCAATCTAAAGATTTTTTATTGAAACGATGGGACTTTAAATCAGCCACTTTTAACCGTCCGATTGAGCTGAAATTTTGCGGGGCCCCTCGGAACCGCATTCTAAGATGAATGAACGGCTCAAATCGTGTGTGTGGGACCCAAAAGTGGGTCCCAGAGAGCGGTCGGTACATTTTCTGGGTGTTTTGGTCGGTACACATTACAAGGTCTTTTCTGAAGTCCTTTGTAAGAATTTGTCTCTGTAATGCTCAGTTGATCATTTCCCCAAAAAAAAAAAAAAAAGGAAGGGTCAAATGATCTACCAACCCACTATTGGTACACCACATGTAACACCCCGACTTTTAATAGCAGATAAAATGATAGAAAGAATTAATTTTTGGTGATCCGCTGACCGTTAGGATTAGAAAATATATTTTTGTGTGATTTGACGCCTATAAAATAAAAGAGCATATTTCTCTGGTATATATCAATTTTTTTAGAACACTTTAGGACGTTATTTCAATCCTGCTAACAGCATTGGGACACGAGAATGCAGCATAAGTCACCGCGAGGCAACTAGCCTTGAAGCCCAAGTGAAGGCCTTCCGGAAACTAAGTGAGGTGGCACCCTTGCTTGGTGGCCAAGTATAAAGCTTCCGGAATTGGTCGAGGTGGCGCGATTATATTTGGCAAAATTCCCCGTAATTATTAGGAGGGATTCACTTGGATTATCCACTGCATGTGGACTAGGCCTTCATCCAATGAATAGATAATTCTAGAGTTGGCCTCTTAGTATAAATAGATTGATTTCCACCCCTTCACAGCACACACACACACACACACGGCACCCACACACAGCACACACTCACACGACTGTTAGAAAAAAAGAGAGCAAACAAAGGGAGAGGGAGACGAGGGAGGAAAGAGGAGGAGAAAAAGAAAAAAAAAAGGAAGAGAGACTAGGTAAGCCCCTCACTGCCGAGACACATACACACTTGCACTTTTATTTATGCAATCACACTAATAGGAAATGAGAAATCAAAT
>JAXBDA010007564.1:0-17242 GCA_036023075.1 Gaultheria prostrata
AAACTGCTCGGATCAAGGTCTTCCCGGTATTTTTTTTTGATGATTTCTCACAGGGCCCTTAAAAACACGATTTAAACACATTGGACGGTTCGGATCATAAAAAAAAATATTGGGAACGTGGAGGTCCGGAGCCCGGACTAGAAGTGCTCCCATATATATATATATATATATATATATATATATATATATATTATACACACATGTCACAATATACAAGAAAAATGATGTAGTTTATATACTATGAAATCTTTTATTATTAAAACATGGAAGTAATATTTATATGTATCCATATAAAGGAAAATAATAACTAAGGAAGTAAATATATGGAAACTAATATACACATATATGACAACAATAAATCTATATATGTAATTGCTTCAAATTAATAATATAATTAATAAAATTACCGGACTTTACATGTGGGACATACACAAAAGAATGTACGAGGCCCACACATGGTGGGGCTCACATGGATGTGAGAGGGGTGTGATGGTTAGTTTGTGTACCTATCTATCATTTCTCTAGCGAGATAATGGTTAAAAATGCAAGAAAGAGAAAAAAAAATTATTTACTCTCTCCGTTCCAAATGAATAGTCCATGACTTGAATATAAAAATATTATAATATAAAAGATATAGACAAATCTTTGAGATGTCCAAAAAAAGAAACAGACAGAATAATTTGGGATGGAAGGAGTACATGGTTTTCGGTACCTCTCCCTCCACAGTGAAGCCCCAATACAAATGCCAGTCCCAAGAGACTCTTTGATTATTGCCCCAATCCTGATTTAATTATTGTGGTCGCCTGTTGGAAGTTCACACGCACAAATCAATTCATTTTTCAACAAATTGCTGTTAACCAGGTCCCTCACAATAAGATAGAACTTGAGCGGTTAACCTCTTTGCAGCCAATCTGAAGCACAAATAAAGGAACGCGGCGATGCGTACGGATTGGTCGCGTATCCATCGTGCACGAACGAATCCGGACTGTCCGTGCAAACAAATCAACGATCCGAATTTTAAAGATTCTATTACCGGTAATAGAATCTTCAAAATCCGGACCGCCGAAAACATTTTGAATGACCGAAATACACCGTCCGTGCACGATACGTACATGGAGATGTGTACGCATATCTTTTTTTCAAATAGAGGGATGATCTAAACTGGTTCTCATTTTGGAAGGAAATACCGCTAAAATCCTTAACTACGGTTTAAGGTGGTTGACTTCATACTTCAAAAAAGCTAACAGATCATCATTTTGATGCCTGTGGTGGCACACTTCCAGAGGAAAGTAACACCTTTGAACTTGTTTGAGGAAAAGACAGAGAGTATAAACAAGGTTGATTCTGGATACATGGATCTTGATTTGAGAAAGGATTTGAAACCCGTGTAAATCTCCTAACACAGTTGTAGAAATTGTGATGGGTCTTATTGTCCACCCACTGAGCCGATAATAAGCAAATAAAAAGATAAAAAAAACACCCACTTTAGTGTATTTTTTACCTCTTGTAATGCATTTTCACATACTTTTACATATTTTTCACATGTTTCAGTACACTTTTTAAACTTTAATGACAGCCTCATGGGCTGATTGTATAATTTTTCAAATGTGAGTATCATAGTAGTCGCTCTTGAATATCAACCCGTTATGGGACATTCACTATCCGTTGAGGTGATATTCCACACTGAGTGTATTACTTCCCAATCCGTATGAATAACCCGAAAGTTGTAAATTGTTTTCCCCAAAGGAGAGTTCCGGATGGGCGTTTGTAGCCCTTTGGGCATTCTGAGTTGCGCCAAAAAAAAAAAAAAAGTAGTCGCCGTTGATTACAAATTGTAATACACAAAGATCTAAAGAATTTTTAAGACCCTTTAGTACAGCTACAGCTTCAAATACGTTGGGCTCAAATGAGCAGGCTGATAACACCACCTTTCCATTCTTTGTGATCCTTGGCACCAAGCAATTGAGTTTGAACGTCTAAAAAGGTGATGCCACATATGCACCAAACTGCAACAGCAGTAAAACCAACTCTTCATGGACTGCAAATACAAAATGACTGCAAGGGAAAAGCATCGGTACTCCCAAGAGGCAATTGAAAGAACACCGTACCAAGTTTTCTAAAGCCAATCGAGGAAAAAGAACACACGCATAACAAACCAACCAACGTGCAGGTAGGACTGATCAAATCTACAACCAGCCTGTATCAACGGAGATATCAACCGCCACAGGTAAGCACAACTTGAGAAATGCCATTGGCTCTTTCAATGGAGAAATTGGCCAAACATCACAACGGAGGATGGTCATCACACAGAAAAGAGGGATAGAGATCATCGCCAAGCGGCAACACAATAAAGGCCCAACTAGAGAAAAGACCACTAAACCAATTCTACCAAAAATAAGAAACAATCCCTCAACGAAAGGACACAATAAAACAGAAGCTACCCAACCCGTGCGACACTACACGTCGAAGATTGTCGCGTATCTTCTTGGCACCGCCTGTTAAATTTGGTGGTAGGTACTCTCACAAGGCTGCAAAATTTGCTTCAAATGTTATTCTCCACTTCACTAATTTTTTTGGGGGTAAATTCCACTTCACTAATTGAAGCATGGGAAAGTCAGAACTTCAAACTTCTTGTCCTAGCTAAAAGAAAAAGAAAAATTTCGCGCTGACAAGAAACTAACAATGATTGAGATAGAGAAATAACGATTCCCCAAGAAAATGATGAATTACTTGTGAACAGAGAGGGAGAAATCTCCTCAGAGTGAAACAAAAAAGTGCAGAGCAAAGCAAACAATCCTGTGCAAATTGATGAGCAAAATAGGCCAAATGCTTTAGAAGCAATTTCCAAGCAAGAACAATTTAAATCATTGATGTAGCACACACTTGGTTAAGATATCATACTTAAAAACTACCTCGTCAAAATGAGAATCCTATCATAGCAAACCAGGAAAACTTGTTAAAAATTCCAACTATGACATTTAACACTTGTGGGCCAGATCATTTTCAACCCTCTTACACTAAAGCCACCTGCTGCTGTCACACATTAAGGTGGCACATTATTTACACACGTCCTACATACAGTGTCACCTGTACTTGTGTTGCAACCCAACACACGTGCCTTAATGATCAAAAGTTTGACATTGTAAAACGCATTCAAATAGGCTCCATAGACTTTGGCTAATGCTGCCACAAACAAGGTAATCCCACAGTTACACCAATGAAACTCACAAAGACTTCAAGTGTCTCAAAAATCAAACGCAAGCATACTTGTCTACCATAGTCCCTAAGTCCTACTACTGCCAATCCGATTTTCTTTTGATGTTTGCTGAACCAGCAAAATCTGCAATCTATTGATGCAAACCTTCTAAAGGACAACAAATAATTTGTCTACAATGCAAAATCAACCATGGATCAATAAGGAACCAATAACTTTGGGCCTAAAAGTAGACTCCAGAAGAGTAGCACACTAGATTGAGTTGCTTATATTGGCAGGCAAAAACAAATTCGCGTAAATGGCATTTGCTGTTTGCTACTGCACTTCAAGTGACACAATTTTGCAATTGTAAAAGAGACAAGTTAAAGCTAAATTCAAACATGTTTTGAATTTTACAGCATCAACGCTACAGAGCCTCATGAAATGAGAAACATTACTGCTACGCACAAATGAACCATTTTCCTCATTGATTCTCATCACCATATTCTCTAAGATATGTCACAAATAGGAGCAAGTAAGAAGTAAGATAAAGAACATTTGATAGAAACAAAGTCAACTCCAAAACAAAATTTCACACTACAGTAGTAGGAGTATTACTTATTCAAGAAAAGAAAAAAGTACTTGAGCTATCTTCAGACTTGGACTTGGCATTTGCATTTCCATATCAGGAAAAGCCCTCGGGAAGCTTCTGAATAGCTGAATACAGTTTCCTTCTGGAACCAACAGCATTAATCCCCATATCCTTAAGATCCTCCAAAGTCAACATAGGCAACACTTGATCATCCACCTCATGTATCTCGAACACCGCCGCGTACCGCCCCAACCCCAACCCAACCAGCCAATTCCTCACCCCATCGTCAAGAAATCCGTTACTCCGATTCCGTCCCCTCTCACTTCCACTCCCAAAATTCCTATCTCCACTCGTCTCCGGCGCCCCACCATCGTCCCTACTCTCAGAAACCCTAACCCTACCATTCCTCCTCCAGTAATCCAACCCAACATCGTCAACGGATTGAATAGGGCTCTGCTCCTTCACCGGACTATCCGAACCCTCGATTTCCGCTTCGAAATCCTTAATGAACTCTTCATTACTATTGTTGTTATTATCAACAACATCTCTGCTTTCGCCTTGGATAGTTCTCTTGTTATTATCAATCGCCGCAGTCCAATTCGTCCTCGCTCTCGCTCTCTTCGATTTGGGCTTCCGATTCTGGAAATCAAGATTGTCGTGGATTTCATGGCCGTTTACGAGATTGGTTAAGGGGCGAGTCTTGGACGATTTAGAAGCAAGAAGACCAGGGTGTTTGTAAAACCTCCATGGTTTAGGTCGACGTGGGGCGTGAGAGTCGTAGGAGAGAGTCGCCGGTTGGTCGCCGATCTCGCCTAGACGGACGCTTGGCCGGCGCTGCCGCTTTGGGGCTAAACTGGGCCCGAAATTATTGTTGTTATTGGTGGTGGTAATGGTGTCGGCGGAGGCTGGTAATATTGCTGGTGTGATTATGTTGGCTGCGGCGGTTGTGGTTGCTGTAGTTGTAGGGGCGTCAATTGGGAATTCCGGTGGGGGGAATTCTGCCATTAGAGAGAGTAATGAAGTGGAGGTTAGAAAAGGGAGGAAATGCGGTGAGATTAATCGAGGAGTCGTCTCTTTGACTTGTGTTCAGTTCGCTCTGGGCTGATCGTCCATTGTTTTTTGGGGAAGCGCCATTTTATATCTGGTAGACTGGGAGTGAAGGGTTAATTTCACTTTTAAGCCCTCAACTATTCTTTCGTTACTTAGTTTGTCCCTCAATTAAATGGGTTGATTTTAGCAAAATTTTTCATTTGCTAAAATCAACCCATTGATTATATGGAATTCTCATTTTATTTTATCAAATGAGAAACAATAAGAGAAGGAAGGGGGCTTGTTTTGCGTTAAAACTGGACATGAATAAAGCTTATGATAGGGTGAAGTGGTCAGCGGTTACGTCGGTTTTATGTCATTTGGGTTTTAATCCGAGATGGGTGAATCTCATTTTTCAGTGTATCTCCACGGTGTCTTTCTCTGTCCTAGTCAATGGGAGTCCTTCGAAAGTGTTTTATCCTAGGTGTGGGTTACGGCAGGGGGACCCGTTGTCGCCTTATTTATTTATTTTGGTTAGCCAAGTCTTGTCGGCTAATTTGTCTCGGTTTGGTGAGTCTAATATTTGTAAGGGGGTGGCTGTTAGCCTTCATTCTCCACCTATTGCTCATCTGTTGTTTGCGGATGATAGTTTCTTCTTTCTTAAGTATGACTTGGAGGATGTCCGGTGCTTGATAGGCTTAATTGATGATTATTGTAATTTTGCGGGGCGGAAAATTAATTGTAATAAGTCCGAATTGTTTGTTAGTCCAAACATGGGAATGGTGGAGAGGGAAGCTTTGCAGCTGGCTTTTGGGGTTAGGATTGTTGATAAGCCTGGGATATATTTGGGCGCTGACCTTGATTTTACTAGAAGGAAGGGGGACCTGTTCAAGCGTATTTTGGACAGGTTTAAATGTAGGCTTGCTAATTGGCGCACTCCATGCCTGAATTTTGCTAGTCGGTTGGTGTTAGTTAAACACACACTCTCCACAATTCCTATTTATCTATTCTCGGTTTTTAGAGCCCCAGGTTACTTTGTGAAGAAGATTAGGAGCATCATGATTAGACTTTTGTGGGGAAAAGGGGATGGTGGTGGAGTCTGTTGGAAGAAATGGGAGGATCTTTGCAAACCTATGCACATGGGTGGGTTAGGATTGCGGGATGTGGGGTGTTTTAATAAGGCGCTCTTAGCCAAACAAGCTTGGAGGTTGTTAAAGGAGCCCAATTCTCTTTTAGCTAAGGTTTTTTTGGGCAAATACTGTTGGGGCAAGGATTTGCTAGATTGTAAGATTAAGCCAGGATGTTCTTGGGGATGGAGGAGCATCTTATGGGGGCTGGATTTATTAAGGGAAGGGTTGGCTTGGAGAGTTGGTGATGGAGAACATGTAACTGTTTTCGGTCACCAATGGATTCCTTATGATTCTAACCCATATTTGGAGCATGGGCAGCCGATGGGTGTGTGTAATTTTAAAGTTAGGGATCTCATTGACTGGCCTTCTCGGTCTTGGCGAGAGCCTCTTATTAAGCAACTTTTTTCCTGAGGAGTTGGTGAGGAAAATTCTCTCAATATATATATCCCTCGAGAGAAGGTGTCAGATGAGTGTTTTTGGAGGTTTTCGGGGGATGGAAGGTTCTCGGTTAAATCGGCCTATTTTGTAGCAGTCTCTAGCACTTTCGGGGTGGTGTCGAGGGAGGGTGGGAGTGATAACATTTGGGGAAAAATCTGGGGTTTGAATCTCCCACCTAAGTTAGCTTTATTTTTGTGGAAGGTGCTGCATAGAATTTTGCCTGTAAGAATGGCTTTGTTTAGACGAAAGTTGACTGATGATGTTAGCTGTCCAGTTTGTGGGAAGGAGGGTGAGTCGGTTGAACACCTATTTTTTCAGTGTGATAATGCTCGAAGGATATGGAGAGTGTCTAGGTTGGGCTTGGATTTCTCGGTTGGATGTCCGGTTGAGTTTGGGGAATGGTTTCGGGATTGGATGCGTGTTGTTCCTGATAAATTTGCTCTGTTGGAGTCCATTTCAATCCTGTGGTCTATATGGTGCTGTCGGAACAACTTGGTGTTTCAAAATTTGCAGGTGGATGTTATGCAAGCATGGAGGGATGCTCAACATTTGCACTGGGTGATCTGCAAAGCTCAAAGGTTGAATGTCCCTGAAATGCACAGCGTTGGTGCTCTGGTGGGTGAGGCTAGAGTTTCTTTGGGTGATAGCAGGGTAATTTTGAAGGATGAATTACAGAATAGTGGTGGTATGGAGGTTGTGAAGGTGGCAGTGGATGGAGCATGGAAAAAGGAGACATGGGAAGGTGCTGCTGCTTGGGTGAGTATTGAGGGGGGATGCATTAAGGGTAGTTGTAGAGTCATGGCGAGCTCCGCGGCTATTACAGAGGCTATGGCGGTTTTGAATGCTTTGGAAGCAGCCAAGAACAAGGGATGGAATCGTATTGAAATTCTTACAGATTGTTTCCCTGTGGTTAAGGGTTTAAAGTGTGTGAATGTGGCAGATGTTTTTATTAGGCCTGTTTTGTTAGATATCTTATATGTATCTAAGTTCTTTTCCTTTGTTTCTGTAACTAAAGTTCCAAGACAAGTGGTTGGGGCGGCTCACGCCTTAGCCAAGCAATGTATTGGTTAACTAGTGGAATGGATATTTATGTTTGTGTTTGCTCAAAAAAAAAAAAGTTAGCCTATCGATTCATTTTACATACAGTCTCCAGTATTCTCTTCGATTAACACCATTGCCTTCAAATCCAGAACTCTTTTATCTTTCGAAAATGCTTTCAAATTACCTGTGTAAACTATTCTATGGTTCAGTAATGTACCGACACTTTCGCCAAATTCAAGGAACGATTCATAAGAGAATTTTTACTAAATACCTCAAAAGTTAGAATTAAATTGTACTTTGCTACCATATTTTAAAATTTAAAGAGTGAATTTTCATGATGAACTACTTTAAAGAGTATATGGTTTGCAAGTTTAGTGGTACCAGAAGTGCGTACAAAGAAAGAGTGATGATTTAAGACCAGGAGATACCAAAGAGTGACCATTTTAGGTATTTAGGCTCTATTATTAGTCAAGATGGAGAGATTGCATATGATGTGACCCATAGGATCCAAGTGGGGTGGCTCAAGTGGAGAAACACTACTGGTGTACTGTGTGACAAGAGGGTATCCACAAAATTGAAGGAAAAATTCTATAGAACTGCCATAAGACCAGCGATGCTTTACAGGACATAATACTGGCCTATTAAGAAACAGTAGGTGAACAAGATAAGTGTAGCGAAAATGAGAATGTTGAGGTGGATGTGTGGTAAGACTAGACGAGATAGGATTAGAAATGAAACAGTACGCGCGATGGTAGGTGTAGTACCTATAGAGGAGAAATTGAGGGAAAATAGGCTTAGGTGGTTTGGGCATCTCTATTGTAGACTAGCAGATGCAGTAGTTTAGAGAGCGGATAAGATAGCTTTGGGTAGCAACGCTCCGGGGAGGGGAAGACCCAAATTGACATTAGATGCGGTAGTGCGCTAGGATTTGAGTCTACTAGGGCTAAGTGAGCAAGCAACACTTGACAGAGCTCAATGGAGAAAAATGATTCATGTAGCCAATCCCAATTGGTTTGGGACATAAGGCTTGGTTTGGTTTGGTAAATTTCTACTAATTTTATTGGTCTAAATCCAAAATCTGTAAAAGTAATGGTCGTTTACGTTATAAGGAATTTTATTGGTATTTTCCTATTCACAAAAAAGGTTTTATCACTATTTCGAAAAGAATTGTTTCCAGATATTAAAAGAATCCTACATTCTCTTTTAAATTAAACCTAGGTAAAAAGTGCCAAAGGAGAGAGGGTATTTAGGAGAATAAGTCACATACTCCTTAAATAAGACCATTCACTACCATTTTCAATTGTGGTTCTATTTTTCCACTTTTAATCCTTGCTCTTAAGAACTTTTTGAAAGTTTCTTTTTTGCTCATGCTCATAAACGCGCATTATGTTAGTAAGGGATCGAAATACCATGCTGTGCATAAAGAGTTGCTGTGTGATTGTGCTATTTAAACATTGGTGGAGGTATATAGGGGCACGTTCCCTCCCAACTTAAAATGTTTTACATTTAAAATGATTATTATTATTACTACATAGTAGAAATCTAAAAAATCTGAATAAATTTTGATTTGATCTAGTTAAAAAGTAAAGTTATTTCACATTACCATGTAAATTGTTTTCAATTTCTTTCATAGGCGAAAATAATCACACATGTGTGTTGCATTATCGACAATAAAATGAAATAATATTGTATACAATTTATTAATGTATGCAAAAGCGACATCGTATATTGAGTACATTTTTTTTGCATGAAAATACTTCTCTTATTTAAGTTATGCACCCTAGGGTCAAAATTCATCCTTTGTTACTGTGTTCAAAGCACACCACACCTGCTACCCTTTGATGAGAAAAACTTGGGTGTCGGCTGGGTACGTGGCGGTACCCGGCTTGCATCTCAGCCGACCAAAAGAGTTTTGGACGGTCCAAATTTGTATGTGTGTGTGTGTGTGAGAGAGAGAGAGAGAGAGAGAGAGAGAGAGAGAGAGAGAGAGAGAGAGAGAGAGAGAGAGAAATTTGGACCGTCCAAAATACTTTTGGACCATTGAGATGCACGCTCGGATACATTATGTGCGGTACCTTTTTGCACCCATACAACCTCTCCAGTTTTCCACTTGACTTGAAACCACCACCCCAATAACGTAGAGACACACAGGGAGGGAGAGAGAGAGAGAGAGAGAGAGAGAGAGAGAGAGAGATCACCCAGAAGTGTGAAACCCCCCAAAAAAGACAAACTTCGATAAACCTCCTCCAATTGGATTTGGGGTACTCGCAATGACCAAGTCACTACACCCTTGTAGTGATTTTAAGTGTGGACCCTCTATAATATATATTTGAGTTCGAAACCGATCAATTTGTCGGTAATGTTAAATAAATCATTCATGTAAAAAATTAAATTAATTAGATATTGGTAGCCATATGGTCGGATGTCATTTATTTCTGCGAAAATGGATAGCCAATACCATTTAGAGAATAAACTGTAAGATAAATTTGTAACAATTGTGTGTTTACCAATCTCTGATGAAGGAGTAATATTTTTGTATCTATAATTTACTTAACATTCTTTTTTCGATCCCAAACCAAGGAAACTTTTTTGGGTGCCGAGTGGGTATTGCCACCTGGTACCCAAGCATGATCCGGGCCGTCCAAATGTGTTTTGGGCAGCCCATATTGATTCCCTCTCTCTCCTCTCACCCAACCACTCCTTTTTTCTTTTCTTTTTTCTCTTTTCAAAACCCGGACCGTCGGATTGTGCTGTTGATTACTGAGTAGGTACCACGTGTGCAATACTCATCCGGGGCTGAAAATTTTCTTTGAACGAAGATTGGAAGGGCGTCTTTCCTTTCCATCAGTCTAAATTCCCCTCAATCTATCGCGCACATTCGCTTGCTCGCGCCTCTCTCTCTCTCTCTCTCTCTCTCTCTCTCTCACACACACACACACACACACACACACACACACACACGCACGCACAAAATCTCATCCCAATAAAGCTACTGGCATTTATTTACTCTGCAATCTCTACACTCTTCCTCTTTTGATCTTATTACCACAGGGAAGCATGGATTACGGTAATCTCTTGCCAAAACCTGATTCAGACCTCGGGTCTGTTGAGCACAGGTGCCCAAATTCCATTCCGACTTGGGAAAGGATCATACACACCACAATCTGAGACTCAAATCCTCCGTCTCCTTCAATGGGAATGCTAGACTAGATTCAACTAAACTCACCCTCACTGACTGACTCTCTCCAATACACAATGCTTACTTTTATTGCTAGTACCAAACAAAAATCCATATCCTCCTCATCTCTTCATCTATATATTCCACATATTACCACTGCAACCACCAACGAAATCTTTTATAGAGAGAGAGAGAGAGAAAGTTAGTGAGGGAGGGATCTTCTCCTTTAATTTTCTTTTTCAACAATGGAAGACTGCAAGCGTAAGGCTGTTGAGGTGACCGAAGTTAAACCAATTCAAGGCATGGCCCCGATGACTGCTGATCAGGCAATCATTTTTTGTGACAAAAATGGGATTAATCGAGTTGGTGCACTGAGGCGACTGAGGTCGAGGAGACTAGCCGTTGAGGATTTTGGCTGCTACTCTGCTTTAACCATGCGTCAACGACAGTTCGTCGCTAAACCCATCCTACCTCCGCCGCCTCCTACTAGGGTAACCTTTCCCTCTTCCTCTTTTCGTCAGCTATTTTTAATTCGTTGCTTTATTATTTAACCCGAATCATATCAATCTGAATATCGATTATCGTCAATTTCATTATCATGGAGTATGTGATTAGGAATTTAAGTGAACTTTCTCTGCCAAATGTGTTCCTTTTTTTTTGGGTGGTTAATTACTAACATAATTTAGGCTTAAAACTTTATGCATGTAGGGCTGCGTGGGTTTTATTACCATTTGGTTTGTAGATGTTACTCTGATTTATTGTTAAGGGCAAATCTCCCTTCTGTTTATTTTGCATTTTTCACTATTTTCCCCCCTTGTCCTCCTAAAGACAGAAATCAAGGTGTTGATATCAACTTGGGTTCTCTAAAACACTTTAGATTGTACGATGCAAAAAAAAAAAAAAAAAAAAAGAAAAACCAGAAGATTGGATGCCATATCTTACTTGGATATAATCGTGTGGTTGTTCTGAAATGCAGTTTTTTTTATTGTTATCCTAGTTACTACTATCCTGTAACATTTCACGTACACGAGTAAGATGGATATATTTTAGAAAACAAAAATATCCTTAAAATTGAAATCGCCATACCTTATGACTTGAATGCAAATATAAATGGAAAAACCATCCAGAAGTTTGTTTTGGAACAAACCATACAATCATAATTTCTTTAATTTGAAGAACTTACAATGATTAGTTACTTCCTAATTTGTTGGATATTTACTCTTTTCTTGACAATTAACATCCGACAAAAGTCATGATTGACATGAAATCTTAATGTTATGAAAACATAATGGAAAACAACTTTTGAATTTTTATCATCTTCTAACTGTTTGCATGTGTTGGTTTTTTACTTGTAATGGAATGAAAAAATGTGCCACATTTACCGCTGTGAGATTGAGTTGAAAAGTATGCCGCCAATATTATCGAATCTTTGATGTGAAAACAAAGGCATTGTTCTGAAACACACAAATCAATCTGTTCCTTCATTCTAGTTTCATCTACATTCTATCTATTATTATTTTTCTGTATTGCAGGAAGTTAATCCATTTACTGCACAGTTTCTCGTCAAGAAAGAACTAAAATGCAGTGATGTAGGACCGGCATGTCGTATTGTAATTCCCAAGGTTTGCACATGTTACAGCTCAACTTGAGGGGGAATTTCTTGCTGGTATCGTAGTATTATTAATATTTGACAATGTTCCCATCGATCAAGTGCAAGGGACTGTGATGTTCCCATAATAAACAAATTAAGTCAATATAAGTATTAGATATAGACCAGCTTTGAAACTCTGTAGGATTTTTCTGTGTTAGAGCTAATCCAACCACATATGTTGAACATTCTTAGGTTTACGGAGTTTTATTTGAGTTTGCAACATTTTTAAAAAAAATTCAGTTAATAGTATATCATATTATCATTTCAGTGAATCACACAGCTTTTGATTGTGGAAAATATTGATAATTATTTTATCTAAGATGCCAACACTGTTTGTCAATCCTTTTTCATTTTTCTATTTCGGCCTAGTTTCCCAAAAGATTTTATCAACATTTGATAAAATCAAGGGTTGATTTTATCAAATCTTGATAAAATCTTTTGGAAAACTCACCCGAACGTTTCTTTCACTTGGTTTAAATGTGAATGTTCAGCTTCGGGCCTAGAATTTGGACAAACTATTTTTCCAAAATTCCAAAATCAGCTTTGTAGGACCATTTCTAGTTGATGGACTAATCAGGAGAAGTATGGGCACTTCTACTTGATTTTTGACCAGTTGATTTGGGTGGTATACAAGCTTGTTACTATTTCACCTATTTCTTAATCCAATATCAAATGCAATCATGGATTATCTTACAGGGGTATGCAGAAAGGTATCTCCCAGCTCTGACTGATAAAGAAGGCTTTATCATGTTCATGGATGACATGGATGCATGTGAAATATGGGTTTTCCGCTACAGGTTTCAGTTTTGTTTCAATTTTATGTTTATTGTCACATGATCATCCGTCGAATTTGTGCTAACCAATAGGAAAGGCTATTCATCACATTTCCTCCAGATTATGCTATATATATGAAACTGAACTTGTCTAGTTTATCATGTGTAAACACCTACGGATAGAAAGTACGTAAATGTGAAACTCTTTTCTTTTTTTGGCTTCGTTGGAAACAAAATTATATAGCAACGAAAAGAAACGTACATCGGAACTCTGCATGGATGATCCTGGTTATATAAGAAACCATGTAAGCTACTACTAGTATCTTGGGCTTAAGTATTTTGGGCATTGTGATGTGCCTTGTGGATTTATAATCAGGGTACTGGGCCAATGGTCAATAAGGGGCGTTTCAGGTGGTATCAGAGCAACCCGTGTACATGACCATGTGAGCTTGAAGAATTTTAGTAGCCCGGCTGCTGTGGTGTTTGGCCGACATGAAGCTCAGGGAAATTATGCTTTAGTGTAGGTGACCTTGGCCACTAGGGAGAAGACCGTTGAAATACCCAGTGACTCTAGTTTGTTAGGGTTTGTCCCACATTTGTTTTTTTTTTTTTTTTTGAAAACACATTGGTTATTCAATACATCCAAAACTAGTTTATGAGCCTGGGCGGCTCTCCACTCATTGCCAATTGGTTTGAGTCGGATGCTTTAACATGGTATCAGAGCTAGGCTTTCGGAGGATTTTGGATAAGACTATATGTTGTTGATGGTTGGTTCCCCCTTTGTTTGTCTTTGATGGTTAATCGTTGTCGCATGTGTTAAATCATTTGTTTACCTCACCACATGCGAGTCAGGGTTGCACATGCGGAGAATGTTAGAGCTTCTCTTACATTGGTTATTCAATACCTCCAAAACTAGTATATGAGCTTGGGTGAGCTCTCCACTTATTGCCAAATGATTTTTAGTTGGATGCTTTAACAATTCCCAACCTCGCGAGGGTGCGAAGGTATAAAGTTGGGGAGATTGCAACACCCGGTCGGACATCAGAAGTCTACATGAGTGATCCTAGATATATAAAGAACCATGTAAGCTACTAAGAATTTTGGGCCATATGGTGTGGCTTGTGGATTTATAATCAGGGTACTAGGCCAGTGGTTTACATGGGGCGTTACAAACGTGGTGGAAATCCTTTTTGAAAACTCCAAAACACATGCAAAAAAATTGATAAAATTTTGCCAAGAAATATAAGAAAGATGACGATTCATATAAAGACCAAAACAAAAACATAAACATGTAATCTAGCCTTGGAGATTGTGCAACTAAATTAAACCGAGCCAATTAGATCCATATGTAAACTTGAATTTATCCTATCTTAGAAGTATGTGTGTCTTGTGTATATCTACCTCTGGATACTTGTCTCGAGCTCCAATAGTTTCGTTTCGTTTGATGATGATTTTAATCTTTACGATTTTCGCTGTTGTATATGGTTTTGTTGCATCCATATATAAATAATCTTGATTGCATGCATCTTTGTGCAGGTATTGGCACAACAACCGTAGCCGAATGTTTGTACTTGAGAGAACTGGTGAGTGTAGACACCCTAATTTGGCTTTGCATATGATTAAGCCCCGTCTTTTGGCAAATCCCAGTGATGAAACGATTTCCTGTGTGCTTTGATTCAAAGTACAAAACTTGATTGAACTTTGTGGAACCTTGAACGGTTAGGAGTTACCCTTTGTAGTGATAGAGTCTGTCCCTTGCTAAGAAGTGTCGGCCACTAGGTCGTCCGTCGGCCATAACATCACCTGTAAACCCCCACCTCATGTCCAGTCCAAAACCACGCTCAGCACTTTGAACCATCAGTACGCCGGACCTTCTGTTGGCCGCCACTTCTTCTAGCGGCCACTGTTCATATTTTTCGATATAACATTCCAGAAGCGCAGCAGAGTTTGGATCCGTTCCAAACTTCCCTTTAAGGCTCCTTACACTCGTTCACCGCCCTAGTTTGTTTACACGGAGTGAGCCACAAGCAATATTGATGATTGCGGGATTTATTAATTTATTCTTTAATTCCCTCTAAATCATCTCTTGATTCCTATACATAGGACTGTCCTCTAAGGGTTTTGACACGCTTTATCATAAACCCTAACCCTGATACTCCGTCCACAAGCTTTCCCATACTCCCGACACTCTCCAGAATATAAAGCCCCTCGTAGTTGCTAGGATTTGTGAGCAAAACACCTAAGCATTACCCAAACTCTCCACCGTTCCTGTTTTCGCGAAGTTCAATCAAAGCTCCGCCCTTTTAATCCATAAAAGTCTTGGAATCACACTCATTATTCTTTTTAGAGCAATGAGGGATCAAAAGTGGGATAATTCCAGTAGCCCTCATGGGCTAGCCCTTTCAATTTTCGTATTCTTTTTCTGTTATGTTAAAGCTTTTCAGTTTGCTATTTCTGGTGTAATGAGAAGAGCAACCACTACACGTAGCGGCCGCAGATATGTTGTATTTTGCATATAGCAGCCGATAGGCCTTGAGCGGCGGCCGCTAGTTAAATTTGCAAGCCGACAGATGTTCTATCGGCCGCCAGTTGATTCTGCATTAGAACCTTTTGTTTTATGTTTTTTTATTTTTTCATCGCATGATCCCAACCCCGGACCCCCTTTTATCCTTCTTGTCCTCACTTTAATTAACCTGTTACATGTGAAATCAAAAGAATAGTTGAAGTGTTTTATGTCAAACGCATAGAGTCCGACCGCTTGATTGGGTGAAGAGGAGTGCCTAGCACCTTCCCCTCATCGTACCCTGGCTCCCGAGTATCGGAATCTCGATTAGATTTCTTGGTTCCTAAAATCAAGTGGCGACTCTAAACAAGCAAAGTGCGCCGCAATTGGCACTATAGGTAAAACTAAACGCCGCAATGGATGTCTAGTTTCTCTAATTGGCCATCCTGTGTACAAATCCGGGAGGGTATCCACAGTGAGGCCATGTGTCTCAGTATAATTACTCATACATTAGACATGAAATTCCTAGACTGACTTGAGGAATTAATGTTTAATATGACTGAATTGTTGAAGGTGACTTTGTGAGGGCACATGGGCTGCAATCTGGTGATTTCATTCTTATATACAAAGATGGACAGAGTGAAAGCTATGTAAGTATTCTTAACCTAGTTTTGAACTTCTTATGGCGGTGTATCTGGAGGTCCTTTACCAACGCATTAATGGTAGAGTTCACTGTGGTTTTCTTTTTCTAGGGCATCCGAGCTAGAAAGGCTAATTCACAAGAGATAGGTCCTCCGCATGACTTGAACTGTTCAAGGAACTACCATGCTGATCTTACTGCAACGAATGAAATTGGCAACTATTTTCCCCCTGAGAACTTCATGACGTACAACTTGTTGAAAGATAAGCTTGATTTGTATTTCCCACATGAGAAATTTGAGAGTTAGAGATATGAGATGCAAGTTAGAAGAATTAGATAGCAACCAATTATAGAGATAAGATATGGTGCAAGAAAGTCAAACAAGTTGGCTACACGTTTTTGTATTGTTGTTCTAGTTTTCTATATAAGTGGATTGTATGAGTGCATTCAAAAAGTAGGAAAATAAAAGAGAATAAAAAGACAGAACATAGATGTGGTGGCCCTTTGGGGCTTCCCCCACCACAAATGGGAGGGAAAATATCTAGTGTATGTGAGAGCAAAACTTTTTTGTATTTTGTTACAGATTAATAGAAAGAGTTAGTGTTTGAGTGTGTGTTATATTTCTCTTATTTCCCCAACACAACTTTCCAATGAATTTCACAAATGAGGTGGCGGCGCCCCATGTTTCAAACGTTGGACAACCTCTGAGCTATGGATCCATTAATACCTTCTCTCCGGGTAACTTCTGATAGTGAAAACATACATAATCATCCTTACCATGTACTAATAGGATCCGGGGACCCTCCTTTTCTCTTAAACTACGTCGTTCTGCCCAATTTCTTGGTACACCTCCAAAGCTTTCAAGGGCTTGTTTGGAGAGTTAATTTCAAAAAGTGCCTAAACCCTAAACCCGAAGTGCCTAAACCAACTATACCCTACCCCAAAGAGCCTAAATCCCCTAAAATTGAACCCCAAAATTGAATTTTTCAAAGTGCCTAAACCCTAAACCCAATGCCTAAACCCTATACCCAAAGTGTCTAAACCCGAAGTGCCTAAACCAACTATATCCTACCC
>JAXBDA010007565.1:0-17241 GCA_036023075.1 Gaultheria prostrata
CGCGAGAAATGAGCAAATTAAACAAAATACCGGGAAGAGCTTGATCGGAGCAGTTTTTCATAAAATTGCATTTATAGCGTTTTTATGAAAAACTGCTCCGATCAAGCCCTTCCGGGTATTTTGTTTTTGCCAAATTCTCGCGGGGACCCTTAAAAACACCTTTTAAACACATCTAACGGTTCGGATTGTTGAAATTTGGTCCGAAAAGTGGAGGTCCGCAACTTAAGCTCGTTGAGGGATCCCTCATTAGATCGGAACTCTATATACATGTATGTATATATTATCGAATTATATAACCCTGCCCCATGCTCCATTAGCCCGTTCTCCCTACACAAAAATTCTGACTCCCTCCTTGTTAATGACCGGATGAAAATGAAGGGTCAAACGTGTTCCTAGATTTCAGATTATTTCTTTGACATTTGAATGAATAAGTAAAAAAATACTCCTTCTATACATGCAGTGAGTTAAAATAAACTTTGGCTACATTGAAGTCGCATAGGCCCATCGCTATTAGGCCAGCGGCCAGGACCAGGCCTTCGTTTCTAGGTGCTTTGATCTTACAAAAGAGACCATGTCTCCTAAAGCAGTATCATCAGAGTTATCCCTTTTGCAGAACGATCTGATGGGCGAAGCTAACGAATTTTGAAAACAAGATAACACATGCTTTTTAGCTAGTTTTCTTCTCAACAAACGATAAAAAGTTAGTATATTAGTAGAAGGTTTTTATTTATTTATTGTAATTAAGGGCCGATCGCTTCACATTCAGATTTCAGAGTACCTCTGTTTCATTGATATTTGATTGCCATGGTACCAAAAATTTATTATTTTGGCAATGCCAAGCCAAGAGCCCTGTGATCCTTATCATAATGTCAATTTTTGTGTGTGTGTTAAATTGATAACAATAATTAAAAAACTAAATAGGCCAATAGATAAAGTTCTACACAAGGGAAAAAGAAACTAAAGATACTTGGATTCCTCTCGTAACCTTGTCATAATATCAATTTTGTTTGTTTTACATTGGTACAATTATTACAAAACTAAATAGCCGATACATAAAGTTCTACGCAAGGGATAAAGAAACAAGACATACTCGGATACAACAAATCAAGAAGCATTTTACCGAAAAGGACGAAAGCAATGGAGGTCTGTAAAAAAAAGGGTTAAATGTTGGAAATTTGAACAGATGGTTACATCTAAACGGAGGAAATGTCGTCAAATTAAATTTTAGGGTTTTCAGGAGGGATTGGAATTTTGCGCGATCAAGCCAAGTGGGGGTATTTTTGGAATTCCCTGTCGTTGCAGCTCGACCATCACACTGTCAAGAGATGGTGGTTTTAGGCCAAGAGGAAGTGGCTGCCATGGCTTTGATAAAACTTCTCCAATGGCTGAATCAATGCTCTCCTTCGACTGTCAATTAACAAATATTGCCATGCACCCATAATAAATAAGATGACAAATCAACTCTTAGTTGCTATATATATATAATGATGTGGTAAACAAAAAAATATAATAATGGAAAGTTTATAGGCACTAAACAGAATGTCAATACGCTTATAGAGAAAAAAAAATTGGCCTATTATTCTCCATAATTCGAATAAAAAATCTTCCTTTATAATCTATGAATTTTTTTTTAAACTGTGTCACTGTTGCGTTGCCATTTTTCTGATAAAATACATTTTTTGGATGCAAGATTCCGTTTTAGTGTGATTCTAACACAAAAGTTGTGTTACAAAAAGGAAAAATTGTGTCTTACATGTACTTGTATTGGATATATAGTGTTTTATTAAAACATTTAAAAATTAAAATTCAAGTACCAATTAAGGTAAAGTTATTTGCATGAAGAGTAAACTTGATTTTAGTTAAAATTCTAAAATTCAAATTTCATATTTGCACAATAGTTGCTCATAATAAGTCATAAGTTATACAGTAATACATAAAATTTGTGAGTAACGATGCCCCCGCCGAGCCTGACTACATGTATGTTGCAATCAAATACGGTTCAATTCGAGAATTGCAAAAGTCCTCAGAACAATCTTATCTGCATGCTTTTTTTAATCGTGGAAACGTTAGCTTTATAATACTTTGGGATGATTTTTTCGTAGTGGATATAAGCGAAAAATTAATCTTCTTGGCATTTTCTTGAACATGGTATTAAAAAGGGGATTAAAAAAAAACTAGAGTGCAAACGTAGCATAAGGAAAAGGAGTGGTAAATTAAAAAATATATATATAAAAAAAGAAATTTGTAGAGGGAGATAAAAAAAGATTAATTAGACTCACTGGGTGAAAATCGAGCAATGGAGGGTGAGGACTAGTGGGGACACCAATGGTGCCAGGGTTTACTACTCTGTACACTGCATGGGGTGGTGGAATCCCAGGGACCACTGCTACTGCCGGAAATCTCTGCATTTTTATTATTATTGATTTTGTCAATATCCATAATTCACCAAATAAGCCAAAAAAAAAGAACTTCTTCCAAAAAAAAGACATGACTCTAACAATATGCATGATTGCACATGGACCCCAAAGTACATATATATATATATATATAGAAACAAAAAATTATTCGGTAAGTCTGTGTATAGACAGACGTAAAGAGCACTGTTATATAGTTTGTACCAAAACAAATCATTCAAGAACTATTGCTCGCGTCTAGATTTTAACAGTGCACGGTTTGTATCATGTTTAATTTTCAAGTTCGGGACAAGACCCGAACACAAGGGACAGTAGTTTGCTAGCAGGGCCTTATGGTCCTATAAATCATCCATCAATCACATAGAACATGTTCAAAGAAAAGCACATGGTAGTATGGTACTAAGAAGTAGTGGTTACCGGTGTTGCCAGTGGTGGTGGAAAGTAAGGTACTGTTCCTGGTGTAGGGGGATTCGGAACCTAAACCAACAAAAGAGCCAATGAGAAAAGTTGTGCGAAAACTTAATTAATACAAAATAATATGAAAGGTTATAAATAATGGCGGAACCAGGAATCTAATCAGTCATAGGCTAATTCATATATAAAAAAAATTATATGGGCTAACCCATATTAATTTTTATTTTGTTTTTTGACTTTACCTTGGCCTAAAGCCTACCCCACACATAGGGTGGCTCCGCCCTTGGTTATAAATTTATCGGTTCGAAAACAAAAAATTAAGATCCTTGCTGATGTTGAACTAAAATTATAGAAATATGATCACCGTCGTACTGGTCGAGCATTTTCTACAATAACTTGGTATATTTTTGTTATTATAGAGAGATTCGTAATTACTCTTTGGCGGCGTGAATGCAGGGTTGGTGCCCATGCAGTCGTCGGTGGTGGTAGTGGTGGTGGCCATGGCGCTACGTGTTTGGGCCACATATGCATTAAGGGTTGATCAGTAGGGGGATGGCCCCAAACATGTAAAGGTCTTACATGTTGTAAGGGTGTCATTGGATTTTGAGGGAAACCCATTGTTGGTGCAAGCCATGGGCTCACATTAATCTTGCTTGCACCTCCACCCGTGCCGCCGTATATTTGCCGTCTATGGCTCCAGCTTGCCGCCTCGGCTTCTCTAGCGAGCAAATGCTTTCGATGCGATCGATATTTCTGCATAGTTCAGAATTCCACCTTTAGTATTGGTAAGTAATATAATAAAAAAGGTGTGCCTATGAAGGATCTGTAAGAAACAAAGATGTTTGAGAGATCTAGCTAGCCAATAGCACTTGGTCTATGAGCATTGTAGAAAGGATAGAATATGACCCTAATCGTTCTTCTCAAATCGCTCCAGTCGGATGGATCGAGGGGGCCGGTGCTGTTAGGCCTCTAGAGGAAATGCAATACGATAGGAGAGTTCGATCCACCGCGTAAGATCCTTGAACCTACCCCTACCACCATCCTTGGTCCATTTTCGTTCTATTCCTGCTCGGGAAGGTAGATCAAAGAGAGGTAGCTTCCTTTTCTCCTGGTTTTTGAATTTTTTTTTCCTCTTGTCATTCGTCATTCCTAATCTATTACATAGGGGAAGAGGGAATGAAACTCTATACCAGAATATAGTGTGGAGCATCTGAGAGCTCTACCGCATTTTTTTTTTAATATTTAAAAAATAGGAATTTATATTGAATAAGAATCTTTCAAAACGACGTAACAATTGAGACTTAAAAATTATCAGCCCGACGAATAGTGTTGTTTCAATTTGAATAAAGGTCGAAAAGTACAAATGATTCAAGTAATATTCCAGTGTAGATTATGACTTAGCTGGTTCAGACCTTCGAGTTACCATATTTTTAAAACTTCCTTTTGAAAAGCAGTTTCAATATTTTATTTTTCCAGAATTTGATTGTTTCAATTTTTGAAAATATTTTTAAAATATTAAAGTCTAAAGTTTTGTCATTTGAAAAACTATTTTTGGTGTTTAACTGCAAAACACCTAAATAGGCACATATGTAGAGATTATTATTTATAAAAAAAAACAGCACAAATGTATATATTATTTTTCAAAAAAACCAGTTCAGAAAAATGAGCACAGCGCATATACTATGTTTATAACGTTAGTTAACTTTAATAGTAAATGTCTAAATGCACTAAATAAGTTACAATAAATGCGCTTGTGGAAAATTTTTAGTGGTACTACAGTAGTTTGTAAACTAAACTACTCAATTTAGTTATTATTAAAGAATTCTTCTTTTTAATACATATAGATTTTCGCGAAAAACCGAAGGAAGAGAAATAGAATATGGGATGTTATATAGGGTGATATTTGGTATTCTTAATATTTTTGTTATTTTCAGTACTTTTGCTACTTTTAATACATTCCAATGCAAGTCATTTTTCTCACATACATCACAAAAATACCACGCATAGTATTCTTAGCAGAAACTATACCCACTTTTGACTACAACGTGATACCGAAAATATAAAAAATACCCTAGTGAAAATTCAATCTAGATTTCCATGATTAATTTGGAAATTTAGATTAGGAATGATGAATGACAAAAAAAAAAAACACTAGCTCATATATGCATTTTTGTAAGTTTTCACTGTGTACAGCAGAAGCAGAAATGGAGACAAAATCTGAAAAGGGTAAGGAATCTATACAACCCTAGGCAAAACAAAGCTTCTGTCAATGTTTTTTTTTTTTTTTTCATGTCTTTTCCATTTGGATTCTATTAATGCTTTTTATTTGCTTAAAAACCAGAGAGAGAGAGAGAGAGAGGTACTTGGAGATGACTAGCAATGTTATGGCGAGTGAGACACTGAATTTGCATAATCTCTAAAATCTTTGAAGGTACTGCCTTTTCCACTCCCAGTTGCTCCACTGCTTGCACAAATCTCCTGTGCAATTCTGGCGTCCAATCCACCTAATTAATTTAACAAATTACTATTATCAATAATTTCCTAGTTACGCAACTAAAAAAAATTAAAATTATTACGAGGTTCTCCCCTAGATCAGAAATCCAGAAAATTAAAAAAGAACAATATTCAATGGAGACTCGAAAGACTACAATTGAATTAATGCATTGGGAACCGAATAATCGTACCCAGGTTACAGTTCAAAAAAAAAAAAAAAATCGTACACAGGTTTAGAGTATTTTGTGATATAATTTTTTTTTTATCAGAATCCGAAAATTCATAGAAAAGCCTAACGGTGCTTACAACGACTCTGTCCAAAATACATCAATAAAGATCTAGTAAGAAAACAACTCAGCAAAACAAGGCATAAAACAATAAAACACAAAGTAAGAGAACTCTCTCAATCATCTATACATGAGCCTCCAGTTCTCTAACACAGTGCAAGACGCAAGCAGATCGGATGTGCCGGCAAACCGAGTTTGTTCCGTGTAGCTAAAAGTGAACTGGAGAAAGAAAATTTGAATTTCGGGAAAAAAAAACCCCGATATTCTCGCAAGCTCTTTGCAGCACAAAAGTATGTGAAATTGTGAACATTCATAAATATGAGAGAGAGAGAGAGAGAGAGACCGAGGTTGTGTTTGGTTTTGGTTTTGGTTTTTGTAATGATTAGAGAGAGAAATATGGTTAATAATTAAAAAGTAGGGATTAATGATTGGAGAGAGATAGAGAGAAAAATAAAAATAAAATTTAAAAATAGGGATAATAATTAGATAATAATTGAGAAAATCGGTTCTTGAAAACCCAAAACGAAGAAGGCCCGATATTCTCGCAAGCTCTTTGCAGCACAAAAGTATGTGAAATTGTGAACATTCATAAATATGAGAGAGAGAGAGAGAGAGAGAGGGAGAGACCGAGTCTCACAGAATTTATGAATTCATCAAAAGTTTTTTATTTTACTTGACGAAAGTCAGTAAGTTTTGTTCACTAGTCGTGTTGTTACCTCTTCCATTCCTTTTTAATCTTTGTTATCCCTTTCATAGATTAATAAAGTTTTTTGCCGTTTAAAAAAAAAAAAAAAAGTACTGTTGGAATAGTTAGATTTTTTCTTGAACAGCAAAAAGGAGATATTATTACCTTCACTTTCCTTTTTCCTTCAGAGTTCTTCGATTGAGCCGATGATTTCCGACCTTTATAATCACCCGTTTTTTTCGACGAATTTACACCTCCAGATTCCTCTCTCTTGCACCCGTCTCCCGCGCCCGATTCTTTCTCTTCCTCCTCTTTCTTACAATCCTCTAATTTTTCATGAGCTTCCAGTTCCTCGCCGCCACTGGACATGGAGAACTCAGAAAACATTTCCGAGTCCATTTCCAAATCGGGCAACCATTCCCCATCGTCAAGCCCCACGAAAAGATTGTCGAAATCAATACTTTCTAGCAAATTCCCGTTAGGAAAATCCGGGAATTCATTTCCTCCCATCAGAAAACTCTCCACTTCTCCCTCCTTTTCATCTTTAGTGCAACACCTCAAAGGTGACAAAACCAGCATCCCAAAAATGAACTGAGCAATTTCACACTTCGGAAAAAAAGAAAAGAAAAGAAAAGAGACCTTCGAAGTAATAATTCAAAGTTGCACTATATATGGTGCAACTATATATGGATTGTATTATGTTTGCATGAAAATATACAACCAAACTTATGGGAACGGGAAACGCGTTTTCAGGGAAACGCGTTTTCCGGCGAGATTTTTTCAGTGGACCGGTCGAGGAAGGGAAGGGAAGGGAAGGGAAGGAGGGAGAACAAGTGTTATGATACTTAATGATCAGTTGGTTTGATTTCTTGTGTTTTTTTTTTTCTTGGGGGTGAGTGCTAGTGGAGCGTGGAGAAAATGGATCTCCACCACAAGGTCTCTTAGATTTGTATTTATGCATTTTTTGTTTGGGCTTGCCAAATATGTAAATGTATAATGTTTTTTAATGAGGGTTTGTGGATGGCCTTTATTTGAAGTTTGAAAAAATCCTGTGGAGTGCTCGTGAACTGTTTTTTATTTCTTCTACGAGGTTATCCACTGAGAGGGGAGGGAGAAAGGTCCAAATAGATGTCAGTAGTGTTGGAATTGGATTGATATGATATCATGTATATCTGTTGTTGAACTGTAAAAAGCAGATAGAAAGAAAAAAGGTGTGTAATCATGCAGTTCAGATGGACTAATTCATATATATATAATGTATTGTTGGGAGTTTGTACGATGCATCGATCCCGTCATCATTTTTGTTGTGCTGGCGTGCACAAGACCCAAATTTATGAAAAGTATCGATGGAGTTCACCACAGTCGTTGGGCCAATATACATTAAATAATGACTCATATTCACTTAAAAGTAGGCCTTATAAGTGGTAAGTCATCCAATTAATTATATATCAAGGTCCAACCAGCTTTATATTTTTCCAATGTGGACTTAACCATCACACATGTTCCAACAAATCTCATTCTCATGTGTAAACCGTTCATTGAGTCTTGCCCGTTCCGGTTGGTTATTTTGTTCACTAGCGATTAACCTGTTTTAATTTTCAGTTTTTTGTTCTGTCTTTTAGGTTTGCCCCATTTTGGTGGTTGTTTGCCCCGCTTGCGTGAATTATTATCTCCCTGCGTGGAGTTTTTCAAATTGCCTATGTGCTTTATGCTTAGGATTGAGCTAGGTTTTCCGTTCCGTTGAAATTCTCTACTACTAAGATGGTATTACATATTAGTCCGTCAGTTGGCATTATCCCACTCCTCGAGATGGATACGAGGGGAGTTGTGTTTGAATGTGTTTAGGCTCCGTTCCACTAACTCAAAAAGTCAAAAGCCAGCTTATTGTGTTTTTCGAGACAGTTCATCTCCTCACAATACATCACATAAAAAATCACCAAAAAAAAAAAAAATCTCCAACTATATAGATGGGTTTGATGGATGAGAGTATATTAAAAACTCAATAGGAATACATCGAGGGAAAAGAGAGGGAAAAAAAGGGAGGGGAAAGAAAAGAAAATCAACCAAAAATTAATTTTCCTAAAGATGAAAAGCTAAAGTGGGGAGAGAATCCCACAAACATTACAAGATGGAAGAGAGTTTTTCACACAGCCCTAATTTAGTATGGTAATATTCATTTCTTTCAGAGAAGGCTATTCTAGATTAAGATCTATTACCATAATATGGCTTACGACAAGTATAATGTTATTAAGTTTTATAGGTTTTAATAGTATGTTTTTGTTTAGTTCAGGTTATTATTAATTCATGGTTCCTAGCTAGTTTGGGTCTTCTTGTTTGCATGTTTCCCTATTTCGTTTAGGTTTTTCGACCACGAATTTTATGGTTACGACAGCAAATCCGGAAAATAATTCCATTCATACAAAATTCATATTTATTAAATGCAAAATCGATGTCCCGATTTCATTCATTTGAAATTTCAAACATTTCCAAACAAAAACATGCCATAACTATGATTTAGAATATGAATGAAAGTTAGGATCGTCGCAATTTACTTTTCTATCATAGTGTCAGAGCTTTTATGTTGGAAAGATGATTACTGTTGGAAAATTGGATATCGAGGTAGACATACAAGAGTATAATTTCTTTTGGTTTGAATCAGAACGTTATGTTGATTGAAACTGCGCTCACGTGGATGATTTTGGATCCATCAAAAGGAGAGAACTCAAATAATCTCATACTTATTCGAAATCATAAATGTCTTTGACTTCTGACTTTGACCTTTTCAATTAGTTACACTTGGCCTGGACGCATTATGCAAAGATATGGAGTATCACTATGGGAATAGGTGGGAGCGGATGCACGATTTATCGTTAGTGGAATTAAAATTTCGCCACCAGTGAGCAATAAATGTGTGAAAAATATGTGAGAACAGAATTATTGGTCTTTTTTTTTTGAATTTATATCATTCTATTTTTTGTCATTTCTTTTACAATGTCTCTTTAGATGATCAAGTCGCCCTCTCCAACCATGCTTCAAATCTTCACCATCGGTGAAGAATGTTTTATACTCAATCTTCAAGTTTTCAAAATAAAGAATGGTACCTCTCCAATTGTACTTTATTTTGAGAAAAAACCATTTTAATTCTTCATACATAGTAATATAATAAATATTATTCCCTCCGTCCCAAATTATTTGTATAGTCCGCAAAACGAGGACTTGAAAATAATAATAATAAATTCAAGAAAAATTCAATATTTTTTTAACAATTTACTAGATATCAATGAGTACTTTTATTTTATGAAAAAAGTTTGAATTTTTTTAAAAAGACTTATTATTTTAGGTTCTCGTTTTGCGGACCGGACAAACATTTTGGGACGCAGGGAGTACATAACTTTTAATACTATGATCCTATATGTACCAAAAAAAAAATACTATGATCCAATAGTGGTACAATTATTACCATTAGAAAGATATTATCAGTATCTTTAAAATAAGACCACAATGTCGAATATATTTGGTCAATTAATGTTAATTGAATAATATTAAGAATCTTGGTGGGCAAAAGAGTAATGATTGAGTTTTGAGTGTGTTATTTCAACAATAAAGATAGAAATGAAAAGTTTAAGTGAATAGTACTAGCACTCTTCAAATCCCAAACTCTTCTTCATACCAAGATCGATGGACCAAATTAACTACTTCATTTTGTTCATCCCAATGAGAAAAACATCTGTGAAAATTTAGTTTCTTCAAACATTAATAAGTATATATGTGGATAATCATATGTTTGTTACGATATAAATGGCTTAAGTACTTAAAAATTATGTTTCTTATCCAGTTTTTACGAATTGTTCACGTGACTATCGACCTTCGATGAAGCATATTTTTCGTGCATATGTTTTTCTTTATGCAATGTATGATATTAACAGTTTGAATCATTGGTGGAGTTTAGGGGTGAGCATGGACCGGTACCGGATAGGTTTTGAGTATTGGTAAACCAAGAACCAAACCGATACCTACAGATTGAAAATTTGGAGAACCAAATTAATCCATATAATTTATAAAACTAAAGCAATCCAAACCATTAAAATACAGTTTGGTTTCAGTTTTGAAGCACGGTCCTCTTGCAATTGAATTATCAATCTTCATATAAATTATTTAAAGTACTTCAAATCAAAGAGACAAACTAAACCAAATATTATACTGCTAAAATCAATTATATAAGTATGTATGGATTTGGGGTTCCCTTTTTTTATGCAGGCACTCCAAAATTTAATAAAGTTACAAAACTAACCTTTTCAAACTATAAAACTAACTTGAGGCACTCCACCCCCAAATTATCTCCTCATTTACCAAAATCAAAAGGAAATCTGTAATCCAATGCATCTATGCCAGTTTTTTTTTTTTTTTAATTTTACAGCAACCAGGTTTTATTAATCTCAACAAAGGGTACATCGAGAAAAAGCCACATACAAAACAAAAAGCAACAAATAGGCCGGGAAAGAAAAAATTCAGCGAAATGCTGAAAGAAAAAAAAATGACACAAGCAAAATACAACCAAATTCGAAAGCCAAAAGTAGAGGGGTGTATTAGAGAATAACAATACATTTTTGCATAAACATAGTCAAGAGCCCCCCTAACATCTCCAAAGCCCACAATTGCTGCATATATCATGTGGTGTTACTTGATTGCACCATTTGCACAAAAATCCTCTATGAAAATTCGAGCCACGGCTTGGCCTAAAATACCACCACCGCTAATTGACACCGGAGTTTAACAGAAGAATCTACCGATTAAGACTATGAACCAGACTATCACCATTTGATATCAACAACTAATACTCAACAATCAGGCCCACATCTCAAGATTATCCAAAATTAACTGAATATTGGACGGAAAATTCCAAGCCGCTCCCATTTTTTGTGGGGGCTTCCGTCCAAATCTCATTTTGTCTTTCACTCCTCCATAGGCCCAGCCAGGGACGAAACTAGGATTTCTTATACGGAGAGGCCATTATTGCCACAATTTTTTTTTTTGAAATTTCAAGGTTGAGGATTACAAGAAACTTATTTGATATAATACTCGGTACTAAACATGTTATCAAGGTGCTTTTAACATTATATAAACAATAACAAAGTGAAAAATAAAAATTTCTCAACAAATGTTTCCTCAACTATGTATCAAAATGGAACGTAGCGCTCTCTTAGACCCCATAAGTCATCTATGATTGAGTCCACACTAAATTTCACTCGTACAAAGATTAAAGTTTTTTTGGAGTGCCTGAAGTAAATCATGAAACTTGCAAAAGGATAATTTTGAAAAATCACTGTAGTTTGGAGCCCCTGCATCAAAAAGGGAGTGCTAATATCAATTTCCTAGAATATAAAAAGAAAACTATTGAGAGAGAAGATAGTGGCTAGCAAAGAGTGCTTATTATTGGCTTGGAAAGAGAGAGATAGATGCAATTTAGGTTTATTAGTTATTATGTATTCACGTACGTTAGGTTTAAATAGGATAGGAATATGTTTTCATATATAAAATTTTGGAAATTGATTTTGACTCTCCAAATTAATCTTGGCACTTCAAAAGGGAAGTGCCAAAATCAATTTGGGGAGCGCCAAAATCACTTCCTAAAAATTTTCGGTAATTTGTTTCAGCAGGAAATAAATAGATCAGTGGAATTGAATATTAGATTAGGAAATTAATTACTCTCTATCCTATTTTAAATGTCCACATTTTTATTTTGGGATGTCCCAAAATAAGTGTCCATTTTCTATAAATAACCATCAAAACATACCAAACTTTCAATTTTACCCTTAAAAAGTACTCTTTCATTCCTAATTGATTAGTTTTTTATATTCATATCATTCTTAAATTGACAATATCTTTCAATATATAATATTTTTTATAATTTTGAAAACTTTTTATAGTAGAATTAATTGAAATCTATCAAAAAAAAATCCGTGTTACATATTTTTTGAGATCCACATTGAAGGATATAAGCAATTTAAATATATTTAATTGACTTCACAGTTTTTAAGGTTATTTTAAAAATTTAGAGGACAAATTTTAACTTTTTAAAAAGCTCGATTTCCCGTAGAGAACACTTAAATTGAGACAGAGGGAGTAATTATTGCCTATGGATCAGATTAGAACGAAAATTAAACCGTTAATATAAATCCACGGCCCAAAGGCCCCAAACTAGTGAACATTACAATCTTGTCAAGCAGATCTTGAACCTCCTCACCATTACTGACACGAAAAGCTTCAAGAACGCAAAGCTTCAGGAACCTCAACACCATGGAGCTCTGCACTTACTAGTTACTACGAACCGTTCCATCAAGAGGCGTTGAAATTGGTTTGATTGCTAGTCGTTTCTTGAGCCGATTTGTTCAGGGGCTTCACGGTTCAGGAGCTCTGCACTTACTACGACGGTTCCATCCCTTTGCCGGCGTACACCGGAAGGTGACCTCCCGGCGTAGTGGCGGCGGACCGGGATTTGGGTATGGAGGCGGGGGAGGGTTTGGGAGAGTGCGAGTCTGTAGAAGGAGAGGGTTTGGAAGGATTGGGTCGTCCGACATGGTGGTGGAGGGCGGCGGCAGTAGTAAACAGGATGCGTATTGGGGTTTTGTTGTAGGACTCTTTTTTGGGTTTTTTATTTTTTCGCGTTTTGGCATCAAAACGATGCCGAGTGCAGCTTGTGCACAGTAGTATCCCCGTGTCCCAGATTGGAGCCGCAAAAAGTTGCCAAAAACTGCGAGCTGACTCTTGTACCAGGCGTCAATGAAAACATTAATGAGGTGTCAAAACTGCTTGGTAAGAGATGAATGGGATTAGGAGATCACTGACGGAATTGAATTGATTGAACGGAAGGATCAATTGAAAAGGAAACAAGACATCCTAACCAACCTTGTCCTGGTTGTTAGGGCACATATTTGTCTGCAATTATTATTATTATTATTATTATTTTTTGAAAAGCACATATTTACCCCTTATTCTTTTTTTTTTACTCAAACTCAAAATTTGCCCTTAAAACACTCCTCCACTCCTTACCCAAACCTATATCAAATTGAATTTTGACTAAAACTTAAACTCAAATAGAGTTAGGCTCAAACCCTTACTCAAATTTTGAAGGCAAATTTGACACTCTAATATTTACAGTTTTGCCATTAATGAATCTTTTACTCAAATTTGCACTTGAATTTGAGGTTGTCCATTGGAGTACACAATATCAAATGAAGATTTTACTCAAACTTATACTCAAATTTGAGTAAAAGTATGAGTAAGGGGTAGAGATGTTAAGGGGTGTTTTTGCTAAATATTTGAGTCATAATTTTTTTTTGTCTTTTTTGAATTTTTTTCACATTTATTAATTTTTTTTGTGGATTGTTGATTCGTTTCGACAAGATAAATCTAAAAAGTAAAAAATTATTAACCAAACTACTTCCTCCGTCCGGATTTGTTTGTCCCTCATTCTATTGCAACCGGATAAAAAATTAGTGATATCTTTAAATTTCTAAGTAATTATATATTCAATATGGATCTTATTTGATAGATCTTGATTAGTTCTATAGGACAATGTCTTCAAAATTACATAAAACATTAAAAAGTATGAATTATAAGATATAATCATTTGAAAAGTGGCACAAACTTCCAAAATGGACTAACAAATCCGGACAGAGAGTAAATTTTTTGTGAATAAAGAAAAAAATCATCCAAAAATTTGTCTGCTTTGGATTTTTTGTGCAACCAAAGCTAGAGAATCTTGCTTAATGTAATTTGTGGTGTTTTTCAACCCATTTTAATAATCAAAATTGTTCTTTTTTTGTAACTCTTCAAAAACATCAATCACACAACTAATATTCAATAGTTGTTTTTTTGGGGTGCATATTTATGTTATGAAAAATTAATTCCGATTCAGTTATTTAATCTTCATTTTTACAACAGAAATTCTATCTAGAAACCATACCTGTCAATTATTTTGTATGTATTCCCTGTTACTATATTTCAATGGCAGGATCGATAATAACAAAGGCTTATTTTGGCCAAAAAAATTAAGCATGTGTTTTTGCTTTTTTGAGTTTCAAAAACGTTATTTGTTTTTGGCTAATAAGTAAGTTGTACAGCTTAATTTTTAGGCAAAACTTTTTGGCTAATAAGTAACTTGTACAACTTTTTAGGCCAAAATAAGTTAAAAACTTATTTTGCTTTTCCCCTTAATAAGTCAAAAAGCAAAAAACATGTTTAACTTTTTAGGCCAAAGTCCAGAACATTATAAAAAAACTATCGTCTTCTCATAGTTACCCACAATGAGTTGGTCGGTTTTTTTTTTTTTAACAATCGGAGAATACAAGTTTGAATTACATCAAATAGGAAATAAAGTTGGGGCACTTAAATAATCATCCTTTTTTCCACATGGAAATTGAAAATCATCCTGAGCCTTTTTAGGAGTTATGTTTTTATCCCGAGATTCAAATAAATCCTAAATTGCCCTTTACATTATATATCTATATATAATAAATAACATATTAGGGCTTGAGGACTAAATTAAAAGTTGCATATAAGGGGTGGTAGAAAGTGGACCATTTTAAAAACTTAGAGGTCCTCCACTATAATTACGGGATTTGGGATAAACCCAATCTCTTATATCTCTATGATTGATGTTATCTCCCTATTTAACACCAGTATTCCCAAAAACAACATTCGTCCATTCCACCATCCCAAATAGTCGTCTCGAAACTCACTCTTCGCCATCCCAGAGCGCCATCGACAATCCACCATCCCAAATCGGCGTCCCAATTTGTGGTCCGAAATCTTCACCCCTCGACGTCCTAAATCGTCATACCAAATCATTCAACTCGTCGGAAGAAACAAGCGACGATCGCTATCCTCCATCACTGTCCTCCATTCTCATCGATCACTACCATCCTCCATCGCCGTCCACCACCATCATTGCCAATACGGCGGAGTTGATGGTAATACATGCACGACAGAAGAAACAGGCGGCTAACATTTGGTCATTATTTTGATCTTCAATTTGGTTCTTTGTGATGTTTGTTGCTTTGCATGTGACGCTGGTTTTGTGATTTTGGTGATTAAGGTTTGATTATATTGAGATTTTGTTTTGCCAATTTTTTGATCACCCATAAAGGCGAGATTGGCTTTGTTTGAGATTTTTTTGGGGGGGTTTTCAGGGTTTGTTGTAATCTTAGTTTTCTTGAAGATTTCTCATGTGGGTTTTCACTAATCAGGTGATTTATTGTAATTGTTGGGCCCAGAGTGCCCCCATGGATTTGGTTACACGATGCCACTCTTTGCGGCCGCTCTAAAAACAGGCTTGCGGGCGCGATGTCGAATGTCATAAAAGACTTAATTGAAACTCTTCCTACTACCAATTGGTTTTAGGAGAGTTGGTGGAAAAGCGGTCCAACAAGTGGTATCAGAGCCAGGAGGTCATGGGTTTAAGTTGCGGGAGCGTCACCATGAGGGAGGGATTGTTGGGCCCAGAGTGCCCCCATGGATTTGGTTACACGATGCCACTTCCTGCGGCCGCTCTAAAAACAGGATTGTCGGCGCGATGTCGAATGCCATAAAAGACTTGATTGAAACCCTTCCTACTACCAATTGGTTTTAGGAGAGTTGGTGGAAAAGCGGTCCAACAGTAATAACTGGGTCTGGTCAAATATGTCATGATTTATGGGTGTGTAAGAAATTTATCATGATTTTTGAGTTTGTTCGAGTTTCATCGTAGATTGGTTTTGTTGTTGTTTTTTGATTGACAATAAATTGTTTTTAGTTTGATTTCTAGCCATGGCTCGTGGATTGAAATTTTGTTTGTGTATTGTCAAAATTGTGATGACTTTTGGCGAAACAATAAACATGGTAACAACTTGAACCATGGTGAAAAATGTACCCATAACATGTGCCAATAATCATGGTAAAAATTAAAAAAGACCATTAAATATGGTAAATTTAGTTGATTGAACTATGGTAAAATATACGTCAACATTGTCCAATGGTCATGGTAAAAAAAATTGGTTATCCAAAATCATGGTAAAAATATTAACCTCGACAAATATGTTGACATTGTCCAATGATCATGGTAAAATATGTCAACATATTCCCATGATCATGGTTAAATATAGATCAACATTAGTTTTTAATTTAGATATGTTATCAATAATTAATTTTGAAATGGTATTCTTTTTCACTAATTTAGGAAACATTAATTAGATACCACTAATATATGGACATCTGGGATTCCCCCTTTATTTCAAATACCCATAATTATTGGTAATTAGTTACCACTGATTTAGTAAGGAGTTTTAATTTACATATAAACATCTATGTATATCACAATGAAAGGGTAAAGAAGGTAAATTACATTAAATGAGGATGAAAACATAACCCTGAAAAGTGGGTAGGATGAAAATAAATGTGGTGTCCAAAAAAAGGATAATTATTTAATTACCTCAATAAAGTTCATAATCATTAGGAGTCCAACCCAACTAATAGGCCAATTTTACCGAGAAAAACTAATAGGCCAGTTAAGGGGAATGAATACTCACACCCAGGTGAAGAAATTCGAAATAAAATCCACAATCACTTTAAAACCATCTCAACTAATAGTCTCATTAATGGGAGAAAAAAATCCAAAAAATACAAAGTATTAACACTCACACGTCATTGGGGTGATTCGAACTCCTAACCTCCTAATGAGATCTAAGAATACTAACCAACTGAGTTAACTACAGTTGGTTACAAATTACAATGAGTTGGTCATAATTACCAATCATGAGATAGAATTGGCAAATCAATAATGCTACGTACACATCCTTCCCTCTCACACCCTGCACACGTGTCGCTCTCTCATTCGTCCGTCCCCCTTCTCTCTCTTCGGCCCGCCTCTCTCTCCCATCACTTCTCTCTCCCGCTCCCCCCCCCCCCCTCT